>BCLK01000132.1:0-174183 GCA_001748405.1 Paraphoma sp. B47-9
AGAACAATACAAAGAAATGAACGACAATTGATATATAACCTCAATGAATTGACAATAAGAGACTTTGATCTAGACCATAAGTTTTGCCATGCTTTCTGAGCCTTGATGGATCATAAAGTCATGTATAGAGCTCGAGCACTTCATCAGAATTATTTTCAAACCGAAGAAGGCGTCGCTTGGGCTAGAGTGATCAGCCAAGTCTTTCATGGGCGGAGTGATTCATGTCGGTGAGCAGCTTACCTACGTTCCAGTCCCTGTTGGGATGGATGCAATATGTTCGACCTAGAGTCGCTGCGATCCTCTGTGAGCAGCCTTGCATGCTTCTGAGAGACGGATTGACTGCAATGAATAGATCTCCTGGTGTGCTGAAGTCGCGAAGAATGGCCTCACAGGTGTCACCAGCCTTTGTCGTGTAATATTCTCCACATCGAGTCGTCGTGCCAGGTGCAAGGGTTGCGCCCGAGGGAAGTGTGGCCCGGTTGTCGGAGTATCCATCGCCGGAGCCACCATGACCACCAGTATTACCACCAGTTCCGTTAGCAGGTGGGTTAGTGAAGGTTCCACCTGGTGGAGATACACAGATGGTCTTTCCAAAGTTTGGATCCGTTTGATCTAGGTTTGAGCAATATGGATCAATCAACTCGTTCCATAGAACTATGTCCTGCCAGGAGACCTGGTTCTCCACAGCAACATCCGGACACGAGTCAGACTTCTGCACCTCGTAGAGCTAACACGATTTAATAGATCTCTCGCTTGCTGTGTGTGATGATCACATACCTTCTCACATGATGGTGGTAAGCAAACTTCTGTGCCAGCTGGAATTTTTGAGCAGTCGAAAAGCATAGGGTTAAGTGCAAAGAGACTAGTTGATGACACAAGTTTCGATTTGGCAATGATGTCGCAGGTATCGCCATCCACCGTTTCGTATGACTGCGAAGCGCAGGAAGGTGCACTTGGTCCTGACATGTTGAAACCATCGTTTGGCTTGGTGGGTGTAGAGGTTGGTAAGTTGCAAGCTGAGGACTCGTTAGCCTCACCGAACTATGTATCGCGAACGGATATACCTGCTCTTCACCACGTATTCATATGTCTTTCGATAGCCTCCGGGTGCATAAACCCCGTATTTGTTGGCCTGCATCGTCGCCAGCTTCTGAGTGTAGCAGTAAGAGCAGAGATTCTCTTTTGCCATGTCTGCAAGCTCGTCGACCTTCTCCCAAGATTCGATCATGTCTAGAGGATGTTAGCTGCACTCAGTCTTCGGCTTGGGCTGAAACTTGCTTACCGTTGCAATAACTAGACTTGCTTGTGTCCATCAAGCATGTCTCATTCCATCCTCCCCAGATAGTATCGATCAAAGCTGCAACAGGATATCCAGCATAAATCTCCTTCTTCGCTGTGCAGGCTGAGTTTACTTGTCGGCTGAATATTCTCAAGGCTCCAGAGCAAGAGTTATCGCACACCGAAGCAGACAAATCCTTGTCGCCGAGACTACGACGATATCTTGGAGTAGAAAACGAGGCGGTGTAGTTGTCACACTTCAGTGGTTGGTAGAGTATTCGTTCGCAAGTCTCGCCGAGCCCAAGACCTTCAAGAGAGCCTGGCTCAACAATTGGGAAACCCCCGAAGACAGCACGCGCAGATAGAGCATGGTGTCCAGCAGAATGAGCATTTCTACGTCGTTCATGTGCGTGTGTATTAGCGAACAGGACGCTGAGTAATAGAATAAAGAACAAGGTTCTGAACGGCATGGTGTTGAGATATCAGGACTAGTTCGACGTTTGAGAGGGAACGCTTGCCACAGAAGAAAGCAGTGTTATGTCGTGGGAAGATTATTCACAGTGAATAGCTTCCACACAATGCACGAGACTATTGATCAGGTCTTGACATCCCAGCTCGCCAATTTGATACCGGCGAGAGTCTACATCCTAAGTCAGCAGCTAGTTGAGATGTCTGTGCACCGTATCCACTGTCATTTCAGGAATCAGGGCCGGATGGCAAAAGTCCATATTGCGGCACAGCAGACGCACCCGTGCACAACAAGCGAGAATGTCTTGGCACCTGTCTCCAGGAAATGAGGTCTGCCTTACTGAATTGCCGTGATCAGTGCGTTATGGATAAAAAAATTGATGTTTGTCAAGCGGGTAAACTGTGCCGTAGTCTAATGGTGCCCTAGCCCACATCATTGATGGGTGCGGGCCACACGAGATTTGCAGGGTTAGGAGTATGCACTCTACATAGCTAGGATAAGTATACGATGTCATGGCCCAGGCACATCTGGCTCTATCCAAACTCCCAAATATTTGGTAGCGATGAGAAAAGTACAGACCACACCCAAGAAGTGATCCACTATATGTCGCATACTCTGGGCGAGCACGTACAAGACAATACCCGATAAGCCGCTGCGGACTAAGCTCAAAAGAGGGTGTAGTCGGTTGAGCGAGAATGATCCTGGATCTGGAAATTGTGCGACAGCTCTGAATATGACTATGCGCCAGCATAGCATAGAAACGCTAGGCCTCGGTTGATAAAAGATTTACTCCATTACTTCGCTCATTTACGACGTGTACCAAAGTTTTTATCGTTCATCCAGCTCAGGGTTGGCTTGAGAAAGCTTCGCAACAATGCTTTTGAGGCTGTCTCCTACACTCCTTACATGGCTTGTTCCTTTTCTTCTCGTGACTTGGTCCTTTGCACAAGACTGCAGCGCAACAAATCGATGTCCCGAGGGGTGCTGTAGTATGTCGCCTCCAACCAGGACGTAGTCTATGTACATACACGCTAACGAAGCACAGGTAAGGAGGGATACTGTGGATATGGACCGGAATCATGTGCAGCAGATGTCTGCGTTGCAGACTGTGACCGTAAATCACCATGCAATCCGGGTTGGGGAATGGAGTGGTCTAAAGACGATAAATGCCCACTCAACGTTTGCTGCTCCAAGTATGTACGAGAGAGATGCTTGGAGCCATACTGTACTAACAGATGCAAGGTTCGGGTTTTGTGGCACAACCAAAGACTTTTGTGGCGACAAAGAGGTCGAACGACCATCCTGCAGCTCCAACAAAGGCATCAACAAAGTTATTGGCTACTATGAGTCATGGAGTCTGACAGAGAGGTCCTGCAATGGCCTTCTTCCAGAAGAAATTCCTTATGGTCTCTATACTCACATCAAGTCAGTTGCCACAGCCAGGATGTGAATTTGGATAAATACTAATGCAGTCGAACAGTTTTGCGTTCGCAACAATCAACCCAAAAACGTTCGAGGTCGAAGCAACAGACTCGGGTGCCGAGGATCTAATGAAGCGAATTGGGACTTTGAGGATCCTTCAACCTAATCTCAAGATCTGGATTGCCATTGGTGGTTGGACCTTCAGCGACGCTGATCAACCTACCGCAAAGACGTTCTCTATTCTGGCGGCTTCGAAGCCCCGTCAGCGGGCGTTTGCAAAGTCGCTCCTCTCCATGATGAATACATATGGTTTCGACGGTGTTGATATTGATTGGGTGAGTATAGCGCTACACATGAGACAATCTTGAAGCTAATTTATTAATAGTAAGTCACAAAGAATTGCATTCCGATGCTCTTCGTTCTTGGGCCGCACAGCATTGTGGTGTCATGAAGGATTGTCTAACTATTGATGCTAGGGAATACCCAGTTGCAGAAGACCGCAACGGAAACACTTACGATTACTTGAGCTTCACCGCCTGGATGGAATCACTCAAATCTAGCTTGGGTAATAAAGGCTTGAGTCTGACCTTGCCTGCAAGTTATTGGTATCTGCAGCATTTTGACATCACGCACCTGGAGAAACATGTGGACTGGTTCAATGTGAGTTCGCCTGTCACAAACAAACAATTTGAGAATCCTGACACAGAGATAGATCATGCTTTACGACTTACACGGAGCATGGGATATCGGCAACAAGCACACCGGGCCTTTCGTCAACGCTCATACAAACATGACTGAAATCAATGGAGCGCTTGACCTCCTTTGGCGAAACGACATTAATCCGAACAAAGTAGTTTACGGCATGGGCTTCTATGGTCGTAGCTTCACTCTTACTGATCCCTCATGCTCGTCACCTGGATGCACAGTAGTATCTGGAGGCAATGCAGGAAAGTGCTCAAACACTGTCGGTGTGCTTCTCAACCCCGAGATTCAGGACATCATCAAGAAAAATAATCTGAAACCTAAGCTACATGTAAGTTCTCAACTGGAAAAGGTAACACACTGAGCTAACGACTTCTTTGTAGGAGAAGGAATCTGTCAAAACCGTTAACTGGGGATCTCAGTGGGTGTCTTTTGATGATGCAGATACATGGAAATTGAAGGGTGATTCGCTGAAGAAGCAATGCATAACCAATATCATGGTATGGGCAGTATCTCACGACGACAAAAACGGTACCCATGCAAGAGCGTTGCTCAAAGGGATGGGAAAGGAAGTCGCAGACCTGCCCAAGATTGAGGCGCAGCCTGCGGCCACACAACCCCCTAAACCGATCTCTCTTTGCCGATGGGTAGGTCATTGACTATACTTTGGGCTCATCAAGCTATCAGCTAACGCGATGATAGACGAATTGTGGAGAGAGTTGCCCTTCAGGATTCAAAAACGTCATGAGAGGCGGAACGTCGCAAACTATGGTCGATGACAATAAATGTCTCGGTGTGGGCACTCCCCATCAGTTATGCTGTCCCGCAGACAGCTCAATGCCCACGTGTACTTGGCGCGGTCATCGTAATAGCGGCATATGTAAGCCTGGCTGTTTAGAAGGAGAGGTAACGTGACGTTTTCATTTTTGTCATAGTTGTCTGCAGGCTGACTAATCCTCGTAGACCGAAGTTGGTACAATCGAAACCGCGTGTAATTTTGGTCATCAGAGCGCATGCTGCACTGAGACTGGATCAACACATGCCTACGCACAATGCAAATGGGTGGGTGGCGAAGCCATATGCTCGAAGGCAGGTGGCCATGCAGATTGTCCCTCGGACTACCCGACCTTCATCGTCGCTTCAAGTAATGCTGCAGGCGGTCAGCCCACGTGCGCTACAGGAGCACGAAGTTACTGTTGCAAGGGATCTGAGGCACCAGCAGCATTTACTGACTGCAAGTGGTACACTCAAGCTACAGGACGAGTGAAGGGAGATAAGAAGTGCGAGACCTCGTGCCCCAAAGACACTGTGCGTCTCTCAATGCAACATCTGTCCGAATGCGAAAACGGTGGCGTATTGGATTGGGGTGCGTATTGCTGCAAGGGCGAGCCACCCAAAACACTGGAGCCAAGAGAGCCTACGACTGGCAACGTAAGTAACTGCTTTCTTCAACATGTAAAACAATTTACAGCTACTGACAGCCTTCATAGGTCCAATATACAGAATTCGTCGCTCTGGTGAAGGCTTACATGAAAGACCCAACATGTCCGAACACCAGCGGGCACTTGGACTACTTTCACGGCGATCCTGCGTTGAAGCGCTCCTTGACCTCCCGACAAGAGTGCTCCGCCAACAAGAACTTTTTCCGTCTCGCTCAATGGATGTCGTCCCTCATAATCAACCCTGTCATTGCCATGAACTCCCCCGCCATCATCAATGCATGGAACACATTAGTAGCAAACGTCATTGACTCTGGACTCCTCTACGTGAGCTTGCTCAGACAACGCGACCTCACGAATTGGGATCCGACTGCTATGATGACCGATGTGCTTTTGGACGCACAGTCTGCTGGCGCTGGTATGAGAGAGTATCAAGCTGCGGCTCCCCTGGTGTGTGAGATCGAAGGAGGCGTAACTCGCAAGCGGGATCTCTCAGGTACCGAATTGCTTGTATGTAGGGCAGAATTTGAAGCCCAACCATCCCCATATTTGGCCATTGTAATTGTTGCTGATATTGTGAACTAGTCATCTTTGGACAATGTAACTGCGATGATCGGTCGCCGGCATGTCACTCCCTTTTATGGAACGACAACTGCAAGGATGCCCAACACTCGCCTTATTTTGCAGGGCATTGAGGATGGGCACCTTACATTGCATTATGCACGATACCAGTACATGGGGGGCGGAAACACGCAAGGCCATTCTCCTGGTCCGTTCCTCGAGCTCGCCTATTGGGTATGTTGACTAGCTTCCAGCAAAAGTGTAAAGTCTACTGTTGGACATACAACTAACTGGCACCTGCACTCCTGTAGATTGGCCGTAATCCTGGCGTTGCTCCAACGCAGGCAGAAGAGACTAGTAACAATCTCGATCGATACCGCGATTCAGGCACGCCAGGTACTGACCGATGGGTCATGTTCCATATCCACTTTGATCCAGCTAACCCGAATTTGTGGTTGCAAGACCGCAATACTGGAGAGGTATGTCACTGCATTGATTAGCTATATCAGAGCAGATTAACAGCTGACGACTTGAAGGTCTACATCGGGACACCGAGTATTCGCATCTTTCATGGTCAGACTACAAATCGTCGGAGCGGTGGCCATACTAGGGCACTACGCGTCGATGGTTCAGCTGCAAATCGCAACATTCCCGGACAGGTCAACACTCGATCAGCTTTGATAACTTGTCCAACAGGCCAACTTTTCTATATTGGCCACGGCGTGCCAAACACTCACGCAATTCATACAGGACCACGGCCCCCCACGCAGGTGACACCCGTGCCTTACGCACCAGCTCAACCTCCCAACCCACCTGCTGGTGCACAAGTCCCGTTCGGCAACGCACTCCAACGATTCGGCGAGCGACTACGGCGCGAAGGTCTCGTCGACGCTCAGCAGTATGGTGGACTCTCCTACCTCTTCAACCCCGCGGGTAAGTTTCTGCTCTCCTGCCTTCTTTTCTTGTTACGCAGTTGGTTCCAGACTATGGCATACCATAGATGCCCACATAATCCGTATCCCAACATGCGCCGTCATCTGCATTACTTCGTCGGATACATGTTAATGTTGCGAAATAGGATACCAGGCCCCTCCAGCAAACGGAGGTAACCCACAATTCGACATCAATGCAGGCGCTCCTACACTGATCAGTACGGATAACTATCGAGCTGGAGGTCCATACTACGATAATTGGGTTCCAAACGGCCAAGGCGGATACATTATGAATCCTTACGTACCACCTTAGACTAATGTTTGCTACATATGTCCATACACCTGATGTGATACTCTAATAAATATCTATGCGACTGTAATTTCACGTGTCATTTGAAAACTCTTATAAGCGAAACTTCAAACAAAAGTAGTGTCACTCACCTCAGCACTTGCACCTACGGTTTGAAGTGTTCATGTTACGGTCACCGAAGTAAACGTAACCGACCGGAAGATCGAAACTACAAGGCGCCATGTCGTCACCGAAGTAAACGTATCCAACTGAAACGTCAAAATTACAAGACACCAGATCGTCACCGGAACAAACATCAAAACTACCCTCACATTCCATAACTTCTGCGCAACATCCGCACGACGTACATCTCGAAGAAACCGTAGGAAAATCTATCGTATGTATCTTTCCAGGCCTATCTTATAAAACCTCTTTACAACCTCAAACGTCCTAAATTCATAGCTTCTTAAAAAGGCTTACCCTAGGAATCTGCGTTGTTCTACTCACCGCTTGAGTGAATACGATGCGCGCTACACCGGGTATTCACTTCCTTCTTTAGTCATTAAAGCGGTGCACAAAAGTCATATATCATTCATATCACATACACGCCGTTGTTCCAGAAAAAAAAAGAGGATCTCGTGTATACACGGTACATTAATACGCAAGCACGCACCGAAGCATTGTTCCGCTAACATTTCTGTGTGGACTGTCAAGGTGGTATTTGATTAACCACGTGTACAGAATTTTGCTTAAGGAGCGTATCATCCAATTTTCCGGGTAATCGAACAGTGCAGAGAGTATATCATGTTTTTCTTCATCAGTGTGCTGAGAACCTAGAGTGTTCAATCTGTCTACAACTACTACTACTACTACTACGACTACTACTAGATACTTCCATCATACCAGACAGGTCCAAGTTCCAATGCCAATCCCGCCGATTAGCAAGAGGCCCTGCCTCGATGAGGGCTCCACCGTTGACGCCTAACAAATAGAGTGGCTGTGGTTGCTGCTGTGGCCTTTGCTCGCCCAAAATATTAAGGAAAGTTCCGCCAAGGAATGTCTCGCCTGTCGTACGCCAGTATGAACTCCAGTGAAATGCATTGATGATATGAAAATAGAAGAATGTGTCGATTTGATGGGTGTTGTGAAGACTTATTGGGCAGCTTGGTGCCGGATTCCGTCCATCATGCTGACTTCTCCAATATGCTTTTGATCGAGGTGCGACTCGTCATTCATGACTTCGATCCTGGGTGCGGGCTCGATTTCGTCCCCATGGTCGCTCGCAATCTCGTTGGATTGATGAGGTTGCGTCGGCTTGATTGTGAGCGTGCTTCCTTCCAATCCAGATTTCTCAGATGTAGGGGCTTCGGGTAATTTCGATGCTGTCGACGAAGATTCGTGCACTTCATTTGCTGGTTCTTGCACAAAATGCTCAATGTGCTGCGGCGAGCCATCTTCTTTGCTGTCCTCTTCAGGCGTTATGGCCTCCGCAAGACTCTGAAAGTTGAACATGGGTTCTGTTCCAGGAGTACCTTGGGGAGGTGTATCGTTCTGACCGAGACTGGCCCCAGATGCATTGGGGCTGGGCTCGAAGGAGGAGCCGTGAGCGGCGTTGTGCTGTGCATCATGGCGGAGCGAGTTTTCGTACGATTCCGCAAAGGAGGATGCGCTCGACGAAGCGTTGGAAAGATCTCGCAGTGCTGAGCGATGAGAGGGTTCACTGAAAGGGTCGAACGGCGCGAGACCCCCTGAGGTTGGGGCGTCGCGTTGGATTTGGGCGCGGCTAGTTTCGAGATGTCGTTGCGGGTCGTCTTTGAACGAGGAGGTGTTGATGGTGGATGTAAGCTCGCTCATAGGATTAAACCCAACCGTGCCACCAGCTCTGTCGACTTCCTTACCTTTCCCTGCTGCAGATGAGCTTCCGGCGGCCGCATCATCTTCAAGCTCAATGGGATGAAAGCCGCTGCCGATGCGGCTTTGAGCCTTCGCAACCTTCTTGAGCTCTTTCGCTTTCTTTTTGGTGTCTTTCTTGGCTTCTTTGGCCGCATCCTTCTCCTCTCTCCGTTTCCGTTCTTCCTCAGCCGCCAGGCTAAGTCGAATGGCCTCCATCATCATGAGTTCTTCAAGGTCGTCGATCCGGTTGCCACGACGGGAGCTGCCACGGCCCGGGAAGAGATCATTGTTCACTTCACCTTGTTGACCCTCACGGTCTCTTCGAGGCGTGATTTGACCGCTACTGCCAGGACTGTCTGTCCCAAACATATTTCTTCTACGGCGGCCCAGAGCAAATCGACTTTCATGCTGCTGGATGTTGCCCATCATGTAAGCGGCGTTGTGTAGTGCGGTTGCAGCTGCAGCTCTTCTGAGAGCATGCGCCCTTGCATCGGACAATTTCTTAGCCCAGTCTGGACGAACCATGTCAGTAGTAATGACGGTCTTGTCTGTAACCGCAAGCGAGGTGGCTCTCCTGCGGCCGGGCGACGTCACGCCTGGCGAATTCAGTGAAGAAGTCGAAGACATGGCTGAGGCCGCACTGCCGAGTGGGGTTTGTCCTTGTTGATTGTAAATTAGCCCTCGACGAAAGGGCGGAGGTTCATATGTAACTCCAAACTCAGGCTGGACGCAAAAGGGACACGCAGCTGGCTCCGAGACAAGCTGGATCTCTTCTTGTGGCTCGGGCGGAGGATTCTCCGCGTCGCCGTGGTGCTCAGGTGGGTGCGGGTCTGGCCTTTTGATCTGTACAAAGCACTCAGAACAAATGGGTTGATCGCAACAGCGCGTCTTATTTAGATACGGTGGGTAGTACATGAAGCAAATGGGACATTCCATTGCGTTCTTGTAGAGAAAGGCCTCCACCCGCTGCCCATTGACATAAGAGTCCTTGGGTAGGCTCAGCTCTTGAGGGGCCATTTCCGTTTGTGAAGCGTTCCGCGAGCCAGTGGCAAGCGAGGCCAGTGTCTTTGCGCGCCCTCGGAAGAATGGAGATGATGATGAGTTGGCTGCGATTGGAGAGGTGGGCGATGGGAGCGAGAAGGCGGGGTGTGATGGTGACAGACTGCCCGAGCGATCGGAGTTTTGGGATAAGCTGCGAGATCCAATGGGTACGGTGAGGTTGTTGAGATTCGGCTCAGAGCTTCGAGGGCCCCATGCTGGGCTGAGGTGGTTGTTCGTTCGAGGCGGCTCTTCCGGGGGTATCTCATCAGGCGCGGGTAATGGCCGGCCATTCACTACTGCCACAAGCTGGTGCTCAGTCCATGTGTCTTCGTGGTCGTCGAGACCCTTCCAGAATGGTGCGAGGCGGCGTTCGATCTAGCACGTGTGAGCTTCATTACCTGTCGTCGCCTGTAGCCTACATACCTGCACTTGGCGCACCGTGGGCTTACTGAAGTCCTCCGGTCCAGTATAGACGCCCAGTGTGACGAGGAATCCTCCATCGACGCCCTCTTCGCGTATGCTGCGTTCGCGCTCCTGCGCCCTCAACACGCGTTCCTTCTCCAGCTTCCGCGCCTCTCGCTCTGCCTTGGTCTCACGGCGCGGCTCCAGGGCGGGGTCGCGCGGCTCTGAACTTGTGGTGATGCCCAGGAACGATGTGCTTCCCCTGCCATTTCTCGAGCTGTATACGCCGCTGCCGGATCGCTCGTGGGATGCACCACTGGGTCCGACAGTGGTGGGCGAGGTGGCGGCTTGGGCGCTCGGCCGGCGCGTATGGCCTCGCGAGGCCGGCTGCGACTCCTTTCCCTGGCTGTTACCCATGGTGAGGGTGAAGGATAAGGAGAGTGGTAGAAATGTCAGGCAGCGGGAGGCGCCGGGCTGGCGTTGATGTATGCCGTCGATGCCCAAACGGCTGGCGGCAGTGCGCACACGTCCGTGCGAGCTGGGGTAGGCCCGTTATCGCGGGAGATTAGCGAGCGGATGGTGGTGAGTTGGATGTGTGGGAGATAGCCAGTGTCACAAGGACATGATGCGATGCCGCCCTGCGAAACCTGACCGACGGCGGCTTGCTTGTGCTGGTGAAATGGTGAGAGGCGACGGCCTCCGATTGGCAGCTGCGTATGGCGAGTGAAGGTTGTGTGCAGTCACGGGGGGAGAAAGAGCGACCACGGGCACGAAGGAGAGATGGGTTGCCGGTGTTGGGGATGCGCGCGCTGGATGATGTCGTTCGCTTGGCGGCTATGCGTCCATGGCAGACGGGTTGCGTACCATTAGGAAGCTTAGGGCCGAATAGCGGGGTGGGAGCTTGTCCAAAGGTCGCCAGACGTCTCCTCACATGTCAGCTCAGCATTCACAAGCTGGCGACAGCTGGGTAGTCAACATTAGTGGGCCGTGTCCAGGCCGAGACAATCAGGCGCGGGCTTCTTTGTGATGCAGCCACACTGGCACAGTAAGGTACCGGGAGCTTGTGCTGCTTGGCCGGAGCCACGGCACGACATCAGGAACAAGGCAAGTCTGGCTATCACCACGTCGTGCAGCGCCCGATTCGCATGTCATCATCGTCTCTTCTGGACGAATGGCATTAGGCTGTGATTCCCATACAAAGGTAGTGCGACCATGGCATTGCGCAAGCAGCAGGTTGGGCGAGCCCGCGCACCCCACTTTGCTGCGGGGCTCCAGATGCTCGCCTTGGACGGGCGGGCGTCCATTGCTGTGCAACAACCTGCTTTTGGCACCCGCGCTGGTAATGTCTACCTCACTCCTAGCCCAAGGGACACAACCTGTCAACGCCCAACAGTCCGTACTTAGATCGTGCCAAACGACCACGACGACTCCCATCGATACTTCTGGCCCTTGCCAAAGATCTGCTTGCCCAGACGACCCCATTCGGGACTGGAACGCTGTCAGCTGGAGTGCGGCCCAATAATGGATGGGATACTCACTGGTTGATGCCATCAACATAGTCCTGCGCCTCGATTGCGATACAGCCGTCCCGGGGAATGAACTTGTCCTGGCCAGTGACGCCCTGGGTGCTCTTGAACTCGGTCTTTCCATCGTTCCAGTTGCAGGTGTACAGCACGACGGCATCCTGATCCGTCACAAGGTCAGCCTTGATACCACTCCACTCGCTGCTCAAAGTTAGGGCAGGCTTCTTCTTGTTCCTCTTGTCGTTGAACGCCCAGTTGCTATTGTACCCATGGCAGCCGTTGCCGCAGTTGTTCTCGAAGCCTGCATTCCCTGATGCGAAGCCGAGCTGGTGTGGCGCAGACCAGAAATCCGATATGTCATCTTTGGAGATGTTGGCGATAACACCAGTTGGCAGGGCGTTTCCATCAATCTCCATGACACGCTTGGCTTCGGGCATGTAGAGTGTGTGGTTCCAGATGGTCCGGTTGTCAGGGCGGGCAAACGCATCCAGCTGGAAATACGTATGCTGCGTCAACATGATTGGCGTCTTCTGGTCGTTCGACACCGCATCCATTGAAATCGACCACTTGTTCTTAGAGACCGAATACGTCACACTGGCAGTGACTCCACCGATCATACCCAGTGATGAGTTGGAAGCGTCGTAGATGGAGAAGGTTATCGATTTGCTGGTGACCTTGGAGACATTCCAGTTTCTGAACGACCAGTTGTTGGTTCCGCTGTGAAGTGTGTTCGGTCCATCATTCTTCTGCGTAAAGTACGTCACGTTGTCGATGGAGTACTGGCCGTTGCCAATGCGGTTCACGTAACGTCCTGGAATAGCGTTGTACACTGGATGGCCCGGGTCGACAGCTGCACGTTGTCAGACCAAGTTGACTCAGCGGCACCAACATGCTTACGGTAGAACGAAGTGTTGTCATAGCCCAGAACAATATCGCGTTGCACGCCATTCTTATCTGCATGAATTAGCAGCTGTGTCGTTTGATCAGGTGCAGCACCTGCCCTTGACCCATAGATTGGTGAGCGTCGCAGCGTATGGAATGAACTGGGCTTTGATGCCCTCAGCTTCAAGTGTGTAGCGTCCTTGAGCGTCTGGGCGAGGAGAGCTTGGTTGTGCAAGCGCACCACCGGCAATTGAGGCCGCGAAAGCTGCTGGAATGAACCTCATGGTTTCGTCAAATGCAGTCGCTGGAAAGTGGTAACTAGAAACAAGGCAGTCGCACTCTCTGCGAACAGCCACATTGCAACATTTACATCTTTATACAGTTGTAAGCTCAGGACCGGCGTCCGGCATGACGGGAAAGCTCCCCAATATACGGAGGCTCTTTATATTCATTGCCATGCTGCCATGGATGTTTTATTGGGCTAAACAAGGCCTTGGCCATCTATTGCAATCTGTCTGAGAGCTACCCCGGAGAAACCAGAGAGTATTTTGTGGCACTGCAGTTGATGTACACTCGGATATAAAGCCGTGGTAGTAGCCACGCGAGCTCGGCATTGACTACTTAGGCTGTTGGTGCCAACACGAGATAGAGAGGCAGTGCAAGGGTTTGTTGTGGGGAGAACTTCCACCCCAGCCTTGCGGGGCTAGCTTGGCAACTCAGGGACGCACCTTTGGCCACGCCTGTTCCGTACCTGCAGCATACTTCACATCCTTGTTGCCCAGTCGCAGTGAGCACCTGCAGTACGACCGACTGCGAACAGCACGATAGCGGTGCATCATCAGGTTAAAACATGCAAAACCTGCAGCTTACTTCCCAGCTAATACCAAGGCTCAATGACAGACCTCACTCAAGTGTGGCTGAACCGAGGTTTGGAGAATCTGGTCGTCGCGTTCCTTTATTGTTCTCACGCTCTTACCACAGTCACATTTAGTCTTGGGGTCGTTCCTCCATCATGACTCCTGCCTTCCTATCACAGCCACATGACATAATGAGGGGGGCCTCAGCCCACGTGGGCTGACTTCTTCGAAGCCTACGTATCCCACTACAACTCGCCTGCGAACCTTTACACGCGCACCGCAATGACCTGAATAACACACCATCATTATTGATTGATGCGAAAACATGAAAGACGTGTTGGGATTCATCTCCGATCGGCGCTTCCATAGGACTTTCACTCTACCCCCAAACCCGGACACAGGCAGAGACAGGCCTCACCGCTTTTCGTATGCCGACTTTGGAGATCCAGACAGCAATGCGGTAGTATTTTTCTGTGGCGCTCTGATGGCCACACGAGTCTGCTATTCTCCGCTAGATCAGCTCGCACACGCTTGCAAAGTTCGAATTATCCATGTCGATCGACCAGGCAACGGCGGCAGCGATACTGTTGAAGCAGAGAAGAGAATCCAAACATTCCTAGGTAAGCAATAGCCGATCCAGGAGATTCACTCCCAAAGCTCATGCATCCAGAAATGGTCCCTCAACTTTTGGAGCACCTTCGCATTCCCTACATTTCGCTCGCCAGTCACAGTGGCGGCGACATTTACCTGCTCAACATCATGTTGACATATCCATACTTGCTTCACCCAGCGCGTCCCTACGTCTGCTTCTTCGCACCATGGGTCCACCCAACTCATTCCAAGATCACACAAATGCAGGCGACTTCCATGCTACCAGCGCCAATGATTGGCCAATATGCCTCTATTGCAAAATTCATCAACGCAAACGTGATTCCCCTGGTAGGACTAAGCGGAAGTCTGGTACACGGATCAATAGGATCGTGGCGGTCGGCACCCGGCCCGATCTCATTCACACCAACTCCAACGAGATCGCGAGCCCCGTCAATTAGCTCGCCCAGTGACTACGCCGGTCCCAACCTGGATGATCCAACTGTAGTGGAGGAGTTGCGCAAGTTTATCACGAAAATCCTCTTTGCTGAATCGATGGATGGCATCTCCGCGGACGCTCAATTGTTCATGAGGAAGCCACGGTCCATACCATGGTGCTCGCCTAGCTTACACTGGTCAGACATTAACTATGCTGTGCCGCTACTCTCCAAGATCATCGAGGAGGACGTCAGACTGGACGGGCACAATAGAACATGGGTCATCGAAACATTCCACGCAGAATCCGATAACATGGTGGGCAACCGAGGACGCGAGTGGTTTGACAGCTGCTGGATTCCAGGGCGGGTATCAACATCCAGTGACAATAGATACTCCGATGAATCGAGACCATCTGTCTCGGACCCGAGTTACGAGTACAGAAGCGAGATCGTCAAAGGCACCGACCACAACTTTCTACTGGACCCATCCTTCGGGGCAAGCGAAGTGTGGCTTCGGAGAGTCCGAGACGCATTCCCAATGCCAGAAGAGGTCTGAATACTTGTTACACGTTGTATTGTCCTGTGTCAGCCTGCTAATCAAGGCTGGGGAATCAGGGTTGTCGTAAAGATTGCGCTTCTACAACCTCTTCACGCTTTATGAGCGATGGAAGGAAAAAGGCCTTTCGTGGCTTTCTAAATAAAGTGTGGAAGACAACACGGGGTACAACCTTGCAGAGCGTCACACCACGATCGAGGCTCTCGCAACCTGTACTACTGATGAGTTCGAAGTTAGGTGAGTGTTCGCAGGCATTTGAGGACCTTGAACTTCACCGACCCTCGATGGGGCGAAGATCGACCAGCAAGGGAGAAAGGGCCAAAGATCATCTCGGGAAGACTGATGGCGACGTAGGATCCTGAATGTCATGAATTTGTGAAGCCTTGTCGCGTGCTTGATCTGGACTGCGATGTGGCTGACGGGATTAACGTTTTCCTTATCTCCGCCCTGCCTGACGTCGTGAACTTTCCACGCGCGATACCTCACGTCAACTGTGACAATGGCCGACGACATGCAAATCAATGCTCAGCGCGCGAAGCAACTCACTGAGAACCTGACAAGTATAGCTTCGCGCATCACATCCGCCAACAGAAGCAACAGAAATGTGCGTCCATTTCCCCACCAAGCCACTCGCCGCACGCCTGCTAACAATACACAGGTCCGCCTCATCGCTGTCTCCAAACTCAAACCCGCGAATGACATATTAGCCCTGCACCAACCACCCAATCCCATCCACACACACTTCGGCGAGAACTACGTCCAAGAACTCCTCGAGAAATCCAAGATCCTCCCGCGCTCAATCCGATGGCACATGATCGGCGGACTCCAATCGAACAAATGCAAGCAACTCGCCGAACAAATCCCCAACCTCTGGTGCGTGAGCAGCGTCGACAGCGAGAAGAAGGCAAACGAGCTCGAAAAGGGGCGCAAAGCATTACTCGAAAAGGACGACACATCCGAGAAATTAAGAGTCATGGTGCAAGTCAACACAAGCGGCGAAGACTCGAAATCCGGCGTCGAGCCAGCAGATACGCTGTCTTTGTGTCGGCATATCATCGACAAGTGTCCGCATCTGCAGTTGTTGGGGCTGATGACGATTGGTGCGATTGCGAGGAGTAAAGAGACGACGGCGGAGAATGAGAATGAGGATTTTATCACGCTGAGAGAGACGAGGGATGCTGTGGCGAAGGAGTTGGGGTGGGAGCAAGGTAGGTTGGAACTGAGTATGGGTATGAGTGCGGATTTTGAGGGCGCGATTAAGATGGGGAGTGATGAGGTTAGGGTTGGGAGTGAGATTTTTGGGGAGAGGCCGGCGAAGAAGGATGCGGTTGTTAGGGAGATGGAGGCGGAGGAGAAGAGTTAGACTTTGTGAGATGTGTACACGAATGCGGAAATGCTGGGTTTGGGAGTATTGACGCCCAGTATGTTTGATGGTGGCTGTCTCACGTTCACTTTCACCTGATCTGACTGTGGCTAGCTTGCGTCTGTGTTGTGAGCCTTGTTTTGTGACGCTCACGTGGCAACGCGCGACTTCCCCAGCACCAAAGCTTACCTGCCCACTCACCTTCTGCAACAACAACTCATCTAATAACCCTCACGCTGCGTCGGGCTAAGACGCCATCGACGGTGCCCAACATGAGGTATGCATTACTCCAAGCTGTACAACTATCGGCTAACACAGAAGCAGCGCCGGTAATCCCAACATGGATCCGCCCAATGCGTTCCCTCGAGGAGGCTCGGTGCCCGTCTCTGGCCCGTTCGCCCAGGCCATCGGTCAGCCTTTTGGGCACAATGGCGTACCAGCTCAGTGGCCTCCGTATCACCAAGCTACTACGCAAAACACCTCCCCATTCACGCCGCCGATGACACCTTATACAAGTAACTCTTGGCTTCGACCTGCCCCACCGGGCACCGTCTTGCAACCTCAAAACCCCACTCTGCCTGCCCAGCAGACTGTAAGTGGCGTGTCTGGACCTGCGAGCGCCGCGACTCAGCCGATTCAGAGTGAGTTGGCTCTCTTCCTACCCGTTTCCCATGTTGTCTTGATATTGCCATCGATCTATACTGATTCATTGCAAGAGCCTAATGAGGCCACGACCCAACCTTCTTCTACGGGAACTACCGTGACTGCGAGTAATGTCTTCGCGCAGACTCCACGTCATGACAAGTCCACAAAAGGACCTACTCCTGGTACGTTGCATCTTCTTCGCAGCAGGAAATCAAACAAGGCGACTGGCCTTGAGGTGCCATATTGGTTGGCGGGCGTTTGAACGCCTGACTAGAATAGCGCTGGTGGCGTTTGCTTCATTCACAGATTTCGAACCAGAAGAGTACACCATCAACCACAAGTTTGAATGTTGTGGACGCAGATGCAGATGTTTTACTCTATTCAAAACGCGAACGTATGAGTATCATGGATAAACAAGCTAACATTGCTTCAGTCTTGCAGACACCAGGACGAAACGAGAACCAATCCCAGGCAATTAGGGCATCTGGACGCACCCGGCTACAGTTGTGAGTAATCCAAGTTATTGAAAGGTGGAAATTGATCCGTGTAGGATGAGGGGGCCTGGAATTGATCTTGTCATTGGTGGTGGAATAGGCTCAAAGACATCGAACAGCACCGCCATAACGTGGTCGCTCCCGCAAGCACTGCTCTCGCACTACTCGAAAAAGATCAAGGAAGAATGCAGCCGCGACAATCAGGAGCCCAAGAAACTTCGCATCACGATGCCTGCAGTTGATCCCAGCATCTTCGAGCTTTTCGTCGCGTGGATATACGACGGCAGCTACACCACGGAGTTTGCTTCCATCACGCCCACTGTCTCAGATGTCAATCTAGACACCCAAGCCTGGGTGTTGGGCGAGACATTACAGAGCAATGACTTCAAGAATTATGCGATGGATCGAATCTTCAATAGATACGCATCAGCATTCGCATACAAGCCTCTTACAATCACTGAGGTCATTTACGCTTGTAATCACACGGCCGAGGGATCTAAGCTTCGTCAATTCTTTTTCGATTCTCTAGCCGCGCACTTCACCGACACAGGACGCGTGGAAGGTTCTGTTGCGGATTGGGACGAGGTCATGCAAAACCATACGGACCTGCGCATGTACCTTCTCATGGGCATTCGCTCCGCTCCTAATGCAATGATCAAGTCAATGGCCTATCGTAAAGAGAAGTACATGGAGGTCGGTATGGAGGTCAGTAAGGCGGTCAAGGCTCCAAGACCTACGAAGCAGTCTGGAGACAAAGTCGTCCCCGCGAAACGGACTGTGGACGGCACTCAGGTGAAGAAAGAGCCTGCGGGTAACTAATCGGTGTTCTCTTTGGTCATGGGTGCTGAATGTGAGGAACCTTCTCGCAATGTCACATGTTTGTCGAGCCACGATTCGACACACTTGTCTTGCACAATGTCAGGATACATGATACATATTACATGATAGCTGGAGTCGCAGTTTTTAGCTACGTAATGCATGCTAAACGATCTTTCAATCTCTCAATGACGCACGCCAGTTATCCACTTTGCCTTTACCTTGAACTTTACCTTTACTTGATTCTGAATATTACTTACGCACGTTTGTTTGGCCAAGCTGTTTCGGCGGGGCTTACGCGTGCTAATACGTGCATTCCTCTTCCTCCAAGACCCAACACTCCTACTTCTCAACTCCAGACCAGGTCAAGATCTGACTCAAGCCGCCAACTATGAGGTACTGTCCATATAAGGCTTCCATGAAAGTTACTGACGTCTTTTTAGTGCCAAAAAGAATCCCAGCAGCCCTCCGCCATTCCAGCAGAACCATCTGGCGCAAGATGCTGCTTCCGTGCCAGCTGCAGATGCTTCTTCGAGTGATCCGGCCATGGGCACGCAGCCGCCTCCTCAAGTTCCTATGCAAGGTACGAGTGATTCTATCAAACCTCGGAAATACGCAGAACATATTCTTCAAAGAGAGAACAACCTCTGACTGACATGATCGTAGCCTACGTGAAACGAGCTAGATTGAGCAAGAAGAAAGAGCCTGCGAAGAACTCTCCAGCAGATGAAACCCCGGAAGTAAGCATTAAAAACGAGTCAGATGTCTGTCATGACGGCAGCTTAGTGAAAGCGAGCCCCAACATTGTTGAGGATCGCGTTCACCAAGCTTCGGTCGCACAAGACGGACTGCAGAATGGCCAGAGTGAGGAGGCTCTCAGAGTTCCCGGAATTGAATTGTAAGCATCAAAACCAATTTAATAGCACTCGTTCTGACGGCGACAGGCTTCTAGGTCCCGCAGTTCAAGTCGTTGTCGGTTGCGAAGCCAATTCGATGCCATCGAGCTCTCGCAGAAGTTATTCGCTACCCAAAGCTCTTCTCTCTCACTACTCGCCATTGTTCAGAGACTTGTGCGAACAAGACCGCTACTCTGAGCAGGTTTAATCTATCGAAATGCGCGACGTCGATCCTCTCGTCTTCGAATTGTTCATCGAGTGGCTGTACTATGGACGGTACGCTTCGGACCCACGCGTTACGTCGCCCCACTACGAATGGAAATCTACATTATCGGAGCCTACACTATCTGACACTATACTATCGGAACCTACGTTCGACGTCCAAGCTTGGTGCTTGGGTCACAAGCTACAGGCAATCGGATTCAAGAACTATGTCATGAACCGGATCTACGATCAGTATATCACGATCTCTGCGCCTAGACGTCTCACCAGCGTTGACGCCAGATGCGCTTTTAACAAAACCACGACAAAGCCCAACCTCAGCAAGATGTTTCTGGGTCTTCTGAGATCATACTATGGCGACTCGTCTCGCGTTCAAGATGACAAGGAGGCATGGGACGACATCACGCAAGATCATGCGAAAGTAAAGCTATCCATCTCGAATATGACCCGCAAAAACACGCTTCCACCGGCGCCCATGGGTAGCAAGGGATCTTACATGGATGAGGGAGGATTGGAAGACGCCGAGAAAAAACCTGCAGTGTGTGGAGGAGCAATCGTCCCTGCGAAGAGGAAGGCAGAAGGCGATGAAGTGAGGCGAAGGCCAGCCCGTGGATGAGCCTCATTTTTGGCTCATCGTTCACAGACGTGAGGATGTCTCGCAGTACAGAACAGCGTTCGAAAGTTTCGGGATTAAGAGAGCAAGCGACGATCACACTGGACGTCTACATGCTGGGCCTCGACATCTACAGCCGCAGGATGCGATTCACGATGGGGGGAGGATGGGGATGGCTACACGAGCAACGTACTTCATCATTTGAGATGAAGACATGACGCGATATCTAAAATAGCTTTGGAAAATGCCGATTTCGCTCAGGTAACCTGCGGCGCACTTTTGATGTGCACTGGATGGGAAACATAGGCTAGGAGGCAAACGTGGCTCTTGGTCATCAAATTATTATTCAATGGAATTTTGACCAACAAGCAAAGAACCCCACCGACACATAAGACCTTTCCAAGTCCCTTTTGACCCGACCTCGACATGCAATCTTTATGTCGAATTTTGGACAAAGAGCAAGTCATTCTCAGTAAGCTTATCAGTTTTGGACTCAATACAAGAAAAATCAGGGTGATTGGAAAAGCAAGTTGAAGTGTTGGGAAGCGCGAGGAGAGGTTTTATACTTGATAATCGCCTTGCACCTCTGATTGACCAATGGTTTGATGGGCCACGCAAGTATGAATTTGCTTCGTACCTTCTCCTCGCACATGTAAAGGTCTGAAAACGGCTGACATTGCCTGCTCGGATTGATCGTTACTCAGGGACGAACAACATTGCAAGGCTGGAACATATTCTCATGTTGATAATCTTTTACTCCTTCGCGGAAGGATGATAGAACATAGCTACCCTCCACCGAAAATTTCGATGTCATATTTTGGGGCTTACAACGACCACGGCTTCAGACCTTTGATATTTCCCTGGCTCGAGCTTCTGTACTCCTGGGACACACTAGGCTGTCTTTCTGTGAGACGTCGTCTCACTCACATGAATGAGCTCGACTACATGTTGGAGACATTTGCATGTGCTGATCATTTTGAATCATCGGGTTGAGGGAGGAAGACAAGAAAGCAGAATGCGAGCGCGCGAGGTGGATCGTTTATACGATAACTGCCAAGAGACGAGAGACGAGAGAGCACATGCAGCAGCTACCATATGTTTTCGATTGCAGTGCAAAATTGTATGAGAAATGTGAGAAAGTAAGAAGCGAACAGTCGGTACGGAAGACGTGTATACATATGAGTTCTACGCCGAGACCGGAGGTGCGGCAGCCTCGTGTTTCTGCACTACAGCACCGAAAAATTACTACAATTGCTAGTTGTCTCTCAATTTAATCATAGAATATCCCCGTAACTATTTCCTTGGTGGAGGCAGAAAATCGTGCACCTTTTGAGAGTACCACACACTCCATATCAAGATTTTTGACAGTATCTCCGACGGCCTTCTCAAAGACCTGGGTGTATTCTGGAGTGGTTTCGACCAACACCGTCCCACACATATCGAGGGCCTCGATTCATTTTTTGAGACGGTGGGAATACCCCATCATGAGGTTTAAGCTGATCTCTTTTCTAATTTTGAGAGGTGTGAAGTATAAAGAGGAAGCAAAGTGTTTGCGAATGAGCTGTAGAATTTATACACCCACCACTACAACGCCGCACACATAGCAGCAGCTACCATTTAATTTGGACAGTACCGCCCCGACGCCATGAGATTTGCCAGTCATTGTTTTGAAAGTGCCATCTTCCTGGTCCATACTTCGCGAAGGTTGATTTGGAGCACAACGCAGTCATACCATGGGCTGTATTCAATTTTGTTTCTGGTAGGCGTCGTAGACATTGCTGTCAGGAAACGGCGATTTGGCTCTCCAAAGACGAGAGACAGCCCATGGATCATTGTGATATAGCTTTTGGAAAGTTCACTAGGTGGTTTGATGAAGAAGAAGAGTACGACTGCCGGGCTTTGCGGTATGTACATTTATAGTTTTCTACAGCTCTGGCCGCGCGGTATTTGTACTAGGAGATGCAGTGCACCCGAACATCTTTGACAGCATGAATGATATTTTATGTTGTATACCACAATCTTCGAACAATTCATTGCATTTCACTTAACAAATAAGCTTCCGAACAGTAGGAGAGTACATGTTTTCAAAACGCAAACGCATTTCGATACACGAGACTAACTAATATCTCGCCACAGCGCATAAATCGGCTCAGCCTCATCATCCAAAGATACGCGATACAGCCTCGAAAATCTCACGCAAAGCACAACATCGGTCTTGCTCGCGCAGTTTTTCCATGCTTGGATATTATAAGCTTGAGTGCAGGAGGCAGGTTAATAGAAGGCGGGTGACAACTATATATATACACCCCTCCTCCGTATATATCTCACATTGCAAAACTCTGCATCGCAGTATGTATAAGTGGCATCTAACAACATCAATTTCCAACACTTAGAAACATTTCGATACGCACCACAGTACCCTCACCCTCCAAAATCCCCGACTTCAAACAAGGCACGAGGACCAAACATGTCCAGCATCTTAACCCAAGCAATCCAATACATGAATCCTACATACTCTGAATTCTGAAGAGAATTAATTTTGAACTTTATTAGTAGATTCGAAATCGCGAGCTGCGATGTCCCTTCTCATGTTCCTGAAGTATTCAAACACATAGTCGGCGGGTAACTTACTTGACTGAGGACACACTCTCAAACCCACCATGAAATGCAAGTGAAAGCTGTACAGGATCCACTTTTCCTTTCCTTGGAAAAGTATGCAGACTTGATAGATCGAGCCGAAATGACTGCATAGACAAGGCATTTATACCAAGCTACCAAGCCCACGTGACCATGTATAGTCCGAACGATTCATAGATTTGTACGCACGTAATTAAACCTTTCGCGTGGTCATCTTCATGATTTGGGATACACGTCATGAGTACTCTTCCTGAATTTCGAATTTGAAACTGTCTATCAAACATTGACGTCTTTCACCGCCATCTAAGCGACGTGCTACTCGACTAAAACTACATTTACAACGTCAAAGTGAGCGTCCGACTACGCAGACAGTCACCATGCTAAAGACCCTCGAACCTATAGAGAGATATGAAAGACATTACACATATAACCAGCTCCACCTCACGCTAGACATCTGGATTTACTCCCGCTTGAACTGAAACCCCTGGCCCGGAGCTGAAGGACTCCTGTACGGGTTGTTCGGGTTGGTGCCCGTATTTTGGGGTTGTATCTCCCACCTTCGCTCACTCGGGCCTTGCTGCTGTTCCGTCACGGTAGGCGCGCGAGGTCTGCTCCCTGAGCGTGGCGGTGGGACCATGGTTTGGAACTGGACTTCTTCAAAGTTACCTGTGGAAATTGAACTCGGTGATCCTGGGGCTGTGCTTCGTGGCGGCGGTCCTGGTGGCAGGACGGAAGGTGGGCCGTTCGGTGGCGCCGCGTATTGCGACCCTACAGCTGGCGGAGGAAGTGGTGGCATGCCGCTGGTTTGTCGTGACATGTCGCCAGACGGTCGAGTCGTATACGGGGAAAGTGTTGAACCGCCCTTGCGCTTTCCAGCGCTGCTGGCCTTGTGAAGCAGACCGCGAACCTCATCAAGATCTGGTCGGGCATCCATGCTAGGGCGGCCGAGGGTGCTGACGTCGTCGCGAGCGTTCCACGTTTCATCACGAATAGGGTCGACGCCAGGTCTCCGGTTGTTCAATGAGTTTACAGCCTCTCCTTCACCGCCGGCACCCACGCCAAGGTAGTCGGTACCAGTAGATTTGCCCTTGTCGTTCTGATCTTCAGGCTTGTTCAGCGGAAACAAACGCTTGGCGTCTGCGGCGTCCTTGAACTTCTGGTATGCTGCCACAGCATCAGCTGGCGGGACAGCTACGGACCAGGATGGCTTGTCAGCGGAGCCCAAGGCAGCGTCTGCGCCGCCCGGACCAGCGATCGGAACCTTGCGAAGGGCCAGAACCAAGGCGCACATGAATTTGGACCGTCGAGCCGTGCGAAGCGATTCATTTGACCAGTTGCTCTTGTGCAGAATCTCCACGCGCAGTTCGAGCTTATTCATTTCAGCGATGCTGACAACCTCGATTTCGATATCCGGGTGGAAGTCGCGGCTGTTGGCTGGGTCACGAACGAAGGATATCATCTCCTGCTTCAGTGCATTGACATCCTCGAATGAAGTGTCGAAAGCGCAGAAGACGGACACTTGTTCTCTCATAGCCTTGCTTCGGGTGATGTTCTCGACCCACAAGCTGTTGAGGAGGATGTTCGGAATCTGCACCGTCTTGCCGTTGCTAACGCGCTTGAAGACCGTGTACAGCAGAGCGATGTGTTCAACGGTAAGCTGTTCGGCAGTAATGTCGACACGATCGCCAATATCGTAGGGATGCTTGACAAAGAGGAAAATGCAAGAACCAAGAACCTCTTGGGCCGTAGTCGCGAAGATGAAGGACAGGGAAAGAAGGGCCGTTGCGGACGTGGTCAGGGTCGCGCGGAATCCTGGTGCGAGGAAGGCGATGAAGACGAACAAGCAGACGATGAGAGCAATGGTGAGTAGCAGGCCATCGAGGGCGTTGATAGCCTGATCAACATCGTGCATGCTGGTGTTGAGCGATTTGCGCTGTCTGGCATAGTCTGTGACCGTCAGGATCATCTCGTCGAGGCTGATGTCGCCATTGCCATCGCGATCAAGCGAGGAAAAGCACTCCTCGGCCTCTTCCTGGCGACCGGGACCCATGACTTCGACAAAATCCTCCATGGTGAGCTCGTTCTTGCCCTCCACAACAAAGGACATCCAGATACGGCGAGCGAGAGCTTCCGAAGACTTGTTCCTTTCCAAAGCAGTCAAGACAATGGAGTGCGCAGAGTTGGGATCGAAGACCTTCTTGCCAGTGATTTCGGAGGCGATGGTGCCAAAGACGGAGGTGATTTTGTCTCCAATACGCCCAGCATCGCGTCCAACTTCTTGGATGAGACGCAGGGGTGTGCGACTGCCAGAACGTCCATGCTTTGCTGTGCCCTTCTTGCTGCCCAATCCCAGATCAAGTATCGTGTCCTGAATAGTGTAATCCTCCTCGGCGAACTCGTTACAGTATGCTGGGAACAGCGCTCGTGAGGTATCGTAAAGCACCCCGAGAAGGTAGACGTTGCGCTTCGATTCTTTGATCTTCGAGTCGAACTGCTTTCGGTGATAGCTAATGCTAATCAACTGGATCAAGATGCGTTCGCCAAGGACGATGACGGTGCAGACAAGGAGGGCGAGGAGGACGGACTGCATCGTGTCCATCCAGCCTAGTCGTGTTCTACCCTTCTCGACTCTGACGAGGCCGGGGAATGTGGCTTGATTGACGATCATCCATAAAACAAACGAGAGAGGCTTTTCGATAGCTCGCAGAAGCAGGGCGTATTTTCGTACGCCGGGACTGACAACGCCGATGAGGAATTCGAAAATGTTGGGTAGGAAGTGAGCGACAATCTTCATCACCCAAAAACTGAGCCAGACTGTCATAGTCAGTAAACATGAATGCACTTCAACACGCCAGTCACTTACTGATCTCAATCCAGATCCAGAACTTCTTCTGGTTGGCATTGCCGATTGTGCCTGTAATCTGGCCCGTCTGCGACATGATGATGGGGATAGCCAGCAGGAGCGCAACAGGCGCGACGTATATCATGTAGCGCGTGACAATGCTGTAGTTCAGGATCTTCGTATAAATCCTGCCCATGTGGTTAAGCGCTGTCTTCTCTTCCTGGTCGCCGCGAGGAGGGAGTGGCGCGCCCGTCCTGGAGTCGACTTTTGCGATCCTCCTGCGCCCGCGGGAGAACATGCCCGTCTTCTCCGACTTTTCATTGCTGGGCGAGGTGGGCGTGGTCTGCGAGGGTGTGTGACTAACGACCGTCTGGAGCGGTATGTTGTTGGTGCGGTTGTCCATGTTGTCGCCAATGCCGTTGAGCGGCTGGAAACCGTGGTTGGAAAGGCGGAAGGACCTCTGCGAGGGAGATCGTGGGTTGCTCGTCATAAGGGAGGAAAGCCGCTATCAAGGGTCGTGTGACGCAATCGTCAATTGTCAAACAAGCGGCGGGAGAGTCAATTGGAATGCGAGCTCCGCTCTGAGGGAAGAATGCGGAGGTGAGAAAGCCGGTGGAATGTGCGTCGAGCACGATTCTCTGCGCGGATGCAATTGTGATACAGTTGACGGGTGGAAACGACAGCGATTGAGCGAAGGCCAGCCGTCGGTCGTCTATTGCAGAGCTAGGAAACAATGAGAAAGAGAGCGTCGAGCTCGTGGTCGCACACAATAGCGCAAATGCAGACGTGAAGAGGGAGAAAGAAAGAACGAATGGGTAGGGGAGATCAGAAAAGACTTTCAGGAGCTCTCAACGATCTTGCTTGCTCAAAGGCAACGCGCCCCCGGACCCTCTTTCTGCATGCAGGAACGGCAGCCACAGCCAGGGATCCGGGAGTGATGAAACCGCTAGCGTGGCCGCTGAGGCAAATCACGGGCAAGCCCTTTCGTCACCGCCGACGCCTCCTCAAACACCGTCCGTCAACCGCAATTTTCTGCCACCAACAATTGCGCACGACGTCGACTGATGAGAGCATTGCTCCACTTGTGCTTCGTGTTCCTTTTGGCTGCGCACAACACACGACCCACCAAACACGACTGTCACGGAGATCGCGACCCCTGATGCCGATCCGATCTCGCCAACGTCCTTCCCAGAAATGCTTGAACAGTGCTGTGTAGATGTGTCGGATCGTAATGCATCCATGTGAGACATTGCGGAGATACTGCACCCGCTGCCCATTGGCCGCAGTTTTGTGAAAGGAAACATTGTTCTTATCGTGTCGCAGTGCGTGTTCGACGAGTGCTCTCGAACTTCCAAATTCATGGTATCGGTAGCTGAAACGTAGTGCCTGAGAAACATGAGGCAGCAAGCTCTCACACACGGCATGGAGTTCACGTTGACCGTCATATAACAATTCGCTTCCTCTCCAAGCAATCTGCGAATTGCATGATTGGGGCTGCTTGTGCAACCCGTAGTCGTACCTGCCATTACGGCATAGCCCTTCCGACCAAACTCATTGCTTACGTCACCGCCAATCGTTCTTGCCACGCACGCAGCACGCTCGCTGTCCAAATCCGGCCATTTCAACAAAGAACTCGTGTTTATCGTATCGCACAACAACGTTGTTGTCTAGCATTCTCCTACGTCTAGAGGGCACGTCCGTTGCTGATCGATTTGCGTGCTCCGTCTATATTTGGATCCATGATCGGCAACCTGACTCCAGTTCTCCAGCTTAAACGATCGTCATGGATAGACTACCCACATTTCTACGACACGGACGATCGTATCGACACCAAATTCTTCAATAATAGCAACATCGAGTATGACATCAATTAAGACAAACTAGCATCGACGCGCATTGCACACTTCAATTCTCTGTTTTTTTCAAAACTTTTACGCATGCTGCTGGTGGCCATCGTATACTATGTCCACTCATTTTCTCACAACTTAGTGCTGAACGATGGATACGTCTTCCTTTGACCGCTGAGATTTCCGTGGCCTTTATACTGTGACAACACTGCCGCGCCAACGATGATCGAATGGAGCTGCTCGGCGGCCGGAGCATAGCCACTGCAGTAATCTCGTGCATTATGTTGCATCTTCTTACCGACCATGTCGTCAACTCTCCACCTTCGCGCCAAGCGCTAAGTTTCGATACTCCTCATCGCGGGGCAGATATACAGCGCGTCCATCACGGGACGCACGTGCTAGCACAGTGGAAAGGATCGTAGTGAGATCGTGGTGCGCTAAAGCGCTCTATACATCCTGCACGCCACCATCTCCATCATCCACGTTGGTGGGTGGTGATGCATGCTACTTGCGTATGTACAGTAAGTGAGGGCGGGGCTGCACGATCGCCTTTACAACACCTCGCGAGCGCTGCTATGCGACCGGGTAATTTGGGCTCATTGCGGCACAGCTCCTTCACAGGGCTAGCACCTCGGGGACCACGGTCTGAGTGCAGGCATCTTTTGACCCCGCAAAGGACTTCGCAGCATGATGCTGTTTATGCTTGCAGATTACGCCCCATTCTCAATGTGCAAATTCACGTGCTTCGCACCCCCAGCCACAAGATGAAGTACGTTCCATTGTCTATTCACCAAGTGCCGTAGCAACCGGGTTGATTCGACTCCATGATGAGTGTCGCAAAGGCTATAGAGGCGCTGAGCACCATTGCTCTAGACCTTGTCGTTCTCCCAGAAAGCGACGACTATTTAAAAGTCATCGGCACCTACCTATCCACCTTCGAAAGTGACCTCAAACCAGCTGCATTTGCGCTCCCGAAGAACGCGGAGGAAGTCAGCGCAATCTTGAAGAAGTTGACCCCATTCGGAAACACCGTTCCAGTTGCAATATGTGGTGCAGGCCAACAGCCCGCAGCAGGCGTTGCCAATGTGGCGGGAGGCATTACGATTCACATGCACCGATTCAAGGGTGTTCAGCTCAGTGAAGACCGATCTTCCGTCTCCATTGCGCCCGGCGAGACGTGGGGAAACGTGTATGCTATACTCGAGCCTGAAGGTTTAGCAGTAAGCGGCTCTCGAGCAAGCACGAGCGGTATTGGTGGCCTGGCTACCCATGGTGAGTCCGGAGTACAACTCTCGTTCAGAACATCCTGACTAACCTCACCAACAGGCGGCATCTCATTCTTCTCATCCGAGCGAGGCTTCATTGTAGACGATGTAACCAACTACGAAGTCGCCCTAGCCAACGGCGCCATCGTCAGCGCCAACTCAGAAAACAACAGTGATCTCTTCAAAGCCCTCAAAGGAGGCGGAGGCAGCAACTTTGGCATAATAACACGCTTCGATTTCAAAACCTTCAAACAAGGCAAAATATGGGGCGGCAGATTCATGTACTTCCCGCAAAGCTTCCCACAGCAACTCAGCCATCTTGCCGCGTACCTCAACGGCGATCCTGATCCAAAAGCACAAGTCCGGATCAATATCGGCTACGCACATCAAATTGGTGGTATCATATGCATGAACGATCCAACGTACACCAAGCCTGAGAAACCAGATGCATTTGCTGCGTTTACGGATATCGAACCCCGAGTTCCGGAAGTTGATACGCTTCGCATTGGTACCGTGTCTGATATGGCGAATGAACAATCTGCTCAGTCTGAGTACAATAAACGGTAATATTCACCACTCAAAACAATCATATATGACAGCCAGCTTACTCGCTTCCGTAGTGTAATCTACCTAACAACAACCCTCAAAGCCTCCCCCGCAGTCCTGCAATCCTCCCTCAACAACTTCTACACAGGCTACGAAGCCCTAAAATCCGCCGCCGGACTCGTCTTCGCAGCAACATACGAGCCGTACCCTACTTCCCTCTTCACCATCGGCGCCGGACGCAACTCTCTCGGCATCAACCCCGAAGACGGCCCATTGGTGTTGTTTCTTTTGTACGTCTCGTGGACGGATCCCAAGGACGACGACATGATTATTCAAGCTAGCAAGGACACGCTTGAGCGGATTGAACAGGCGGCGCGAGAGATGGGACAGGGGCATAGGTATGTGTATATGAATTATGCGTTTCCGGGACAGGATCCGGTTGCGTCGTATGGGGAGGAAGTGAGGAGGGAGTTGTGGGCTGTTAGTGAGAAGTATGATCCCATGGGGTTTTTTCAGAGGGCGGTGAGTGGGGGGTTTAAGTTGACTTAGGATGTTGGGAGGGACATTGGTTACTGGAGGGAAGAGTAGCATTGCGGTGATTGGGAATGGGAATGTGATTTCGTGTTGAAGACACAGCATGGGCGTTGTGGGCATATGTGAGATCTAGTGAACCGATGCAGCTAATGAACATCGCTTCTTCGGCACAGCAATGAGTTATTGGTGTGGAGTACCTATAACCCCAGCTATTTAGTACTGTTTTTATGCTTGTTATCACATTGAGTCTAGGGTGTTTGTTTATGAATGGGGTACCTTCAGTGTCACATCACAGTCTTCAACTTCAATCTCCAACTCAATGCCACGTCGTTTGTCATCTGAACGTTATCATATTTTTTGTTCGTGTCTATTCGTTATTTTGATTTCTTGCTTTCATGCCCTCAACTCCTCCCACACAGCTTAATCCCTGCAACCACGCAGAAGTCCCAGTTCCATCTCGTGGCACTCGCAAGATCATCGACATTCAGCACGCCCACACCCAGCTCCATCAACTTCGCCCACACGCTGTCCCGTGTGCTAATGGGCCACGCCGGCGTGTCCCAGTATCTGCTCTTGAGTCCCTTTGCTCTAGCAGCAGCAATCTGCTGCTTCATCGCATCGATTTGCTTTGGATATAACTTGCCCAGCCACAGTCCGCCAACTGCGGCTTTCAGGTTTGCGCTCGCATAGTAAGAGTTGAAGAATGTGTATTGTGGCTCTGAGATGGATCGCAGTGGTGCATCGTAGAAGATGAAGCGGTCTGTCGAGTTTTGTTGCACGAGTTCGAAAGGAGTGCGTCCGCTACCGACGACGGTTAACGGTCCTTTGTGGATGGCCTTGCCGTCAAAATACGTAAGCCAGTTCTTATCACGGAATGACTGCAGCTGAGCTTGGAGGACGGGCCAGATGCCGTGGCCGTCAACCTTCATGTCAATCAGGAGGATAATGGATGTGTTCGGATCAGAGTCAAAGACACCAATTTCCTTGTCGGATGTTGACGCTGTGCTGACGTTGCGTTTTTCAAAGATGGTGGCGAGTGGGTCGAGATATAGGCTGTGTAATGTTCGGTATTGTGTGGTAGATTTCCACGAGTGGCCCACTCGCAGATCCTTGTCGTCGGTCAACCACACATCTGCTTCGATGCTCGAGCAGCCAGCTGCAAGAGCCTGGTACACTGGAACGCGGCGCCAGTAATCGTTATGAGAATGACAGTTCTTGGGTACGATGTCGCGGCTGAAGTCATCCCTCCACTCGTACTTGAAGGCGCCATTCGAATCAGGCTCTTTCCAAGTACTGACGATGTGCTCGAGTCCGCTGTAAGGTGTTGGCGGTGATAGACGGGCTATCAGTGTGCCGACAAAAGAAACGTATATCCTAGTCACTGTCAGTCAAGGTGGATGGTGAATCGGTTTCGGCTGTCATACACTCCAGCAATAACACCAAAGATCCCTAGAACAGCGAATCCCATCGCGATCCATCTACACCACTTTTGTCCTCGAGTCCTCTTCGATGCGGTCGATTTGCAGGCGCATGATGATCGAAGGCCTGCCCAACGTTGCGCAAATGATCTTGTCCCACCACGGCGATACCACTTCGGTGTGCTCCTCCCTGACTCCAATTCCTCCAGGCTGACCGCGCTTGAAATCTGACTGCCTGTCTCATCGTCCGAATCATCTCGGAACTTCTTCGGGGGTTGCGAGTCAGCACTGTCCATCCTGAAGTACACCGGTCGCACCGACACGACGATTTCTGATTTCTTTTCCTGGTCCATGGTTAATGAGACGAGTGGCAGAACGGAGGAGCTTCAAGTTGACGAGACTGAACTGCCGCCAGCGTCGAAGGATTTCGCAAGTTCATGTACGGTAGAGCAATTGTTAGTGGCGCGTTCTGGACTGCACGCCCGCAGCAGCTCACTAACCGAACTGGGCAGGAACCGTAGGGTTTACACATGATGGGAACTAGACAACTCCACGAATGGGTAGAGTACCGGAGAAATACATACCTTGGGGGTAAGTCAGCGCGGCTAGACGTTTGCGTTGCGCGATAGTGGGCAATATTCGCGTGGTAGCTTGTGTCTTTGTACGCCTCCTGCTTGCGGCCTTGGGTCTGGTCGGCTGCCATTGTTTGCTTAATGTACACACGGTACTGTGCGACACCTGGAATCCATGCGGAAGTGACACAATGCTGGAATCTGCCTCGCAACAATTGAAGTTGCCTTGCAACTGCTTACGACGCCTGTGAACCCGAGTTCAGTGCCCGAGTTGGGTGCAAACATTTCGCTCCGATTCGAGGTTTCACGTGTGGGTGACGCTGAGATACTAGACCACGCCGTCGCACCAGCGCCATGGGTCCAGGCTGAGTGTTAGCCGTCATAGTGCGGCTGGTGTTCACGGAACGCGATCCGAAGCGTTGGTGGGAGAGCGCATGCTATCGATTAGAGAGTGTGGAGGATCTGGCCATTTTCGGCTGGCGCCGCGCCTGGGTCTCGGTCGCGTTGCCAGAAGTGTCGCTATCGCACTAGCAATTGCGTGCTACGCGCCGCCATTGCTTTGGAATTGTTGGAGGATCTCCGGAACAAACACACAACTCGGGGCCGCGCTTGGTCCAAACAAGGTTCTTGGTCGTGATGCTTGTCGTTGCGAAGTCAGCAATCTGGGAGGGGTCCATCCCCGCGCAGAACCTGTCAGCCTCGACGCTAGCCGCATAGAATTAGCCGCCAGCTAAACATGCAGGTGCGCTCGAGACCCATCCCACAGCATCGCCTTCGCCGTGCCTCAAAACCTTCGCGACATCAATACCCGGTCTGCCAACGCCGTGAGGCACATGAGACAGGCGGCGGTGCCCGTTTCATACAATCGCAATGTGAGGGAGGCGGGCGTGACACAAAGGCCACTTTGTTCGATATTAACAAGAGGGGTTGTCTACAATTAGCACACTAATACCAAGACAGAAGATGCCAACATGGCATTCACACCGACTTCATGTATATCGACTTCACGCCCCACTTAAGTGAAGTCCACTCACGCCAGCCATCGCAATTCCCAGAGTACAAGTACCTATTTTCTTTTGCTGTTCTGTAACTGCCACTACAAACAATCACGCTCTCTTCCGCCATGGCCAAAGAAACGTCCTTCCGGATGTGCATCGCTGCGCTACTCATCATTCAGATCGCTTGCTGGATGCTAGCGCTTGTCGATCTCTTTGTCCCCGGTAAACCTCGTTTAGTTCTACGCACGACCCTGGATATCGTTTCGCAGCTCTTCGCACGGAAATCGTCCGCCATGCTCCTGTATAACGACTTCCGGGCCGCATTCTGATCACAACACCAAGGCATACTCAGAGGCGGAGATATGTGGCCGCGCACGAAACATTGGTGCTAGTGCTAGAGACGAGATGTCTTGACGAATGTGACCCACACAACTGTTCCGAGATCAGGCAGCAGCAAATACAACCAACCGCTATCATGCATTGCTCGGGCCCGGACATCCAAGATTTTCTCATCATGCAACACGCGTCACGGACTTCGATATTGCTCCGCCTTCTCTGCCTGTGCGGCAGTATACACATGCTCGGCACTTCGAGGTGGATGGGGAGACTCCATGCTAGCCATGGCAAGGCAGAATACGCATACCAGTACTTCGGGTCGAGGAAATTTGACGGACGCTTAAGGAGAAGTCCGTGCTATCTACTACGCAGGTCCCTTCGAACAATGTAACGTCGACAAGGGACATGTACGATTAAAGCCATTCCGAGACTTCGGTTGAAAAAAAAACAACAGGCTTGGGTTCAACGCCCTCCGGGACTCGCAGCCTGAGTTAGAAGTACGTTAGCTTGGGGGATAGGAGGAATATGCCATTGGATTTTAAACAAGGAACGCGGAGCAAGACTGTATCGCTCGCTCAAGAGGCTGACAAGGACTTGCCTCCACCACACAATGGCAGAGGATGCGGAGGCGCGGCGCGTGGTATGGAGAGCCTCAACTAGCTAGTACAAATCAATCACTCTTACGCACGAGAAGCTACCAGGCCTTTTGACGTTGACATATGTGAAAAATACAATCTTGTCGCACGTACCGTTGACGCAAACGATGAGGAATGAGAGGACGGGCACCATGCCGCAGTAACACTCATGGCAACCTCAGGCACAGCCCAATAGTGGAATGCGAAAGATGCTTCATGGCTCGACGTGGCTGGTCTCCACATGTGGAAGGATATTTTTGGGCGCGCATAAGATTCAAAACTGCTAACCGGGGGAGATAAGGTGTATCCTCAGGACTGCTGTCTATCAACACACCTAAGCCATGCTGCCAAATGATTAACTGATTCTTCTCCTCAAACATAGATACCTAGGCGGTGTTAATGGAGGGTTGATCTAAGTAATCACGTGCAAGCTCTAGTGTCTCCGTGGCGAGACTAGCTTCTCGGTGGTCCTGCGTTCCTTCCTTCTCTTCATCGGTCTCGAGACCTCACCTCAGCCAATATGCTTCCGCGTGTTAACGTCCAGTTGCGAGCCATGGACCTTTTGCTGACATTCGCCTAACACTGCTGAGGTATTTCGATGTACTGCATTTGCGCTTCGCCGAACTGGCCTACAGGACAGTCCTTTCACTACGTCGGCGTCCGTCGCGTTTGCCATTGCCTACAGCCACGATGCGAGGACATGTATGAGGACTCTATCCTCCGCGATGAGGAGTTGTAGTTGGTGGCTGCATGTTCGCTTGTCGCTCCAATCAACAGTGACATCCGGCAGGTCACGACTTGGCCGACTCAGCCTCGACCGCAATGCATGCCATCTCCCCTCCCGATGATCCTTACAGTGACTCCAGAAAGCAACAAAGTCACTCGGAGTACCTTCATTTCGCGGGTTATTAATCTTCCTTGCTCTTCTCCCGCTGTCGCCGATCCATTTGCACGCTGCGATACAGCTCTCCTCGACGCAATCGTGTGAACACAGCCTCAGCCGCGTCGGCGATTTACCAAAGCGACAACTTACGCGAGACTCGCAAAAATGGTAACAATTCGCAAAACAAAGAAATTAAGGGGCTGGCTTGAAAAAGGTGGGCATGCTGCGAACACTTCCGTGGCGCGCGGAGACGACCCTGGCGAACTGCCCATCTTCATCGACGCTGGCGATAATTTGGATTTGGCCGACCTGAACACACCAATCGAGTCTCTTTTACCATACAAGCTTCTGAAAAACCTCGGCCACGGTGGAAGTGCAAGCGTCGAAAAGGTCGAAGATGTTCATACACGCAGGGTGTATGCACGAAAGGTCTTTCGGAACGTGTACGCCAGGAACCTCACGCAAGCGAAACGAAGACTCAGAGATGAGGTCGAAGTCATGAAGAAACTGGCAGCGCATCATCACATCGTCCGCGTCCATGCAACGTACATCTTAAAGAGAGAATTGGCCATCATCCTTGATCCTGTCGCAGATGGTGGAGATCTGGCGAGTTTCTTGCAAGACTACGGAGATGCTAGCTTGGGAGTGGGATATTGGTCGCCCCAGCGCAGCGTGCTGTTGAAAAGTTTCGGATGCCTTGCCTCTGGCCTTGCTTTTATGCACCGACAAACTATCAGACACAAGGACATCAAGCCTCAAAACATCCTCATCCATCGGGGAGACGTGATGTACACGGATTTTGGCCTGTCCCATGACTTTGGAGATACTGGTCAAAGCACAACTACCGGAATAGTGCAGGGCATGACCAAGCGTTATTGCGCACCGGAGGTTGCAAATGGAGCAAGTCGAAATTCTAAGTCAGACGTTTTCTCCTTGGGCTGTGTCTACATCGAGATACTTGCAGTGCTTGTGCCTGGGTCTATAAGTGACGAGGTACTTTCGGGGCCCTTTTACGAAAATTTGAAGACGCATACTATGGAAGGGACGCTTTCACAACAGTCCGGCTTGCCTCTCCATAATCTCATATTCAAGCAAAAGATGCTCGAAGAACGCCCTGTGGATAGACCGCCTGCTTCTCAGATCTTTCAGGCTATTGAAGAAGTAGCTTTCGACAATGAGCTGCCTTCTCTTCTCTGTGACCGGTGTCGCGTCCATCATCAGGCGGAAGGTACAGTCTCATGACAGGCCAAACTTATGCGAAAGACAATACTGACCGCTTTAAGCAAGTGGAACCCTCCGAGAACTGCCCGCAACATTCGATTTACAAGCCTATTTGACCATGATCATAAACATCGGCCCCCCTATCCCGGGAGCCACATGTTGCGGTGTTCAGATACAATCTTGGGAAACTGCGTTGGTACACTTTCAGCATTCGCATGCAACACCTCCCGTGCTCGAGACTAGAACAACGGAACTCGTTCCATCGGTTCAGCCTTTGCCTCTCCAGAACTCAGCAGGATCAGCAAGAATGGAAAACCGCCGTAGAGGAAGGAATCTTCGCTTGGTCTACCCTCAGCTGTCTTCATCCCAAGATGATGCCCCTCTTGATAACGCTTCGGATCCCATGCAGCAAAATTCACAAAGCTTAGAGGATGGCATGTATGCAGGGAACAGACAGGTCGAGGTGTACCAAGACGAGTGTCATCAGACTCCGGCCGAACCTGGCTACGAACCATTCGAGCCGGGGCCACAACTACAGACATCTTTGAACAGCCCTCCATTCATCCATCAAGATGCTTGGCTCTCGCGTGCAGACCTATCTCTTATACAAAATCTGCCGCCTGGGTATTACCCCCTTTCAAGTGGATGGCCCCCGCATCCAGACCTATCTTCTATACAACCTCTGCCGCCTTGGAACCCAGACCACTACGTTTCAAGTGGAAGCACAGTCGAAAACGGCTCAAATGAGGACATATCGCAACCGTCTACTGATCCAAATCATGACCCTCAGAATTTCAGCTTCGATGCATATCAAGTTTCTTGAACCGTTAGGTCAATGTTCAGCAATACCTTTATGCGTAATTTGTTGGAGTGGCACATTGTATCATTTGACAAAACGCCTCTTCTTCCTTTCACTTTGTTTCATATACTTAAGAATAATTCAACCAAATTGGTCGAAAGTAGCCCTTCTGTCCCCTTGCTCGCACACGAATTGTACTAGATGCGAAAGAACTCTACTTCGTGATCACAGCTTTCTGGCACTCACAGTTCACCATCGTCTGGCTCGAGACCACCAAGCTTTCCAGAGGCGTTTGACATGGCGGGTACACCTTTTCTCGGGTTCCGAGTTCGTCTTGTCAGAACGGTCTTCCAGCAACGCCCGAGGACGTGCGATTTGTCATGACGCAAGAAGCATAACTTCAAAAAGCCTGATTCATACCCATGCATCGCTGTTCTACTATCCCGAGCGACCCACACGGAAGTATCGCATCGTATCTCTTATAACCTTGAGAACGTGATATCATGCGGGTCATAATTTGCCGTCGTCGATCTGCTACTTCGTAGTGTCAAAGACGTTAGATGTCGCCTTCAAGACGCTAGATGTCGCTTTCCAAACCGATTCCTGATGGTAAGATCGATCAAAAAGCCACAACACGTTTTTTCATATCATACAGAAGCCCTGGATTCAGAAATATGTGCTAAGACCGTGCTTTTGACCATTCAAACCATCCTATTCGCGGAAGCTCGATGATCTCGCTATTATCTCCACCCAAAGGTCACTCCTTTCTAGAAAGACATGACAAAGAGTCCACCGACTTTCTCGACACTTTCCAACAAAAGACATGGCATCAGGATAGTGGCATTTAGAAACATGTTGCGTGTTTCATCTCGTTTATGGAGGAGGGCCGAACAGACATTAATCCGGCGAAAGATTCTTTTGCTGAATTGTGGAATAAATGCTAGAGTAGTAGAGAAGAAACGTACACAGCGTGCAAAGATTTATACTTCTTGCCATCGTGCACAGAAGAAGTACGATTTTGTGTTGAAGAGATGCAGTGAACGCAAGATATTAACTCATACATGAGGACAGACATCGAGTAGCTGAGCCAACTGTATACGTGCGACACGCAACAGCGTCTTCATTTCAAAAATCTATTTCATTCTACCATCCAGTCTTACCAAAACGATCTTTCGATACATCACACGCTCAAAATGAAACGACACAAGCCATATATCCCTACGCCAGTGAGATTTGAAGAACAACTCAAACAGCATAACCTTGTTGTCCGACGTATTTGAGCTTGAATTCGTGAAGCAGAGCCAGGAACGACCAACACATGTTCTGAATCGTCATCTTTTGGGACCACGTAGTAACGAATAATGGAGTGGAGGAAAGAAGAACAGGTGGTAAGGCCGAGGGGTATTTGTATTTCCTTAGGGAAAGCGCGTAGTACACGATGTGGGCGAGGAAGAGATTGGAGGTTGTCAAATGCTAGGGCGGTGAACTATGAGAACAGTCGAGGCTGTGGTGCGGTCAAATGTTCTAAAGGTGGAGGTTTGGTGATTGTGTCGACGATTGTTTCTCAAAGCAGTGACAGACATGGCTCTATGGTACAACCACCTTAAACAAGGTGACATGCGTTCAGTGTAATCCATGTTGCTTTGGGCATTTTTACTGCTGTGGTTCTCGAAAATACTCGAGGAGCTCAACACATGGCAGAGTGTGGTGATACGTTGAGCTCAGAATCAATGTGGCTGATGCGTCTCATTGTTCGTGTTTTGAAAATGCTATGAAATATCGCTAGTAAAGCATGTTGTATCCCTTCAAGCCCAGGAGGACTTCATACACAGTCCCAAAGTCCTATTTCTTTGCCTTTGTCTTCGTCTTGCTCCTCGTGCTCTTGCTCGGTGGTGGAGTCTCAACCACTTCTTCCATTTCCTCCTCCACGTCGACACCTGAGCTCTCATCCGCAACAGCTACGCCAACGTCGTCTTCGGTCTCTCTGTTGTCCGAATCAATGCCGCCCTCAATACTGCCACTGGGGGCTCGATCTTTTGCCTTGCGCTCGGCTTCCCATCCTTTGACTAAGCCAGCAACGTCCTCGCGAGGCTTCTCTTTACCGTTCCAGGCATGACAGCCTCCACACCGCCATCGCCCCACGTCTTCGAGGCTTCTAGCACCCGGTGGAGCTTGACCGTTGATGAGGCGGCATTCTGAGCAGATCAAAGCGAGGCGGTTCTTTGGCTGAGTCTCGTCTTCACCGAGCAGAGCATCGAGGATACGGTCGTACCAGTGCGTTTGGGTGAATGTCGTCGCGGGTGCAGCAGAGAACTGCTTCGTTAGGCCGGCGGGCCCGAAAGCGTTGGGCGCAAACTCAGCACTGGGTTCGTCTGGCGAAGGCAAGCGTTGCGGTGGAGATGGCCCTTGCGGAGAGGACACATTCGAGGGCACTCGCTGAGGTGTGAGTGGCTGCTGCTGCTGGCCTTGAGGGCGCTGTATGTTCGCGGTCGGTGGAGGAGCTATACCGGTGCGTGGTCCCGGTGCCTGTGCGGGCTTTTGTGGGCCTTGTGACTTCTTCCCGCCAGGTGATGGTGCCTGCTCTTTCTGCTTGGGCGATGCGCCGTACTTCTCGAGCAGCTGCTGGGTAGAATTGTATTTGGTGGCTTCCTTCAGTCTCTCAATGGTGGCATCGCGCTCCTTGTTGAGCTTCTTAAGGTACTTTTCTGTGTTCGAGATGCGGTAGTCGAAGTAGCTCGTGAGCGCGTAGCGGATTCCGTAAATGCTGCACACGTGAGCATTCAAGTAGCAAGACACAAAGACAGCGGCCACTCACATCACGGGACCGCCAGCCACGACGGTGCCCTCAACGACACCCCAGTTCCTCCAGCCAGTGACGAGGGTAAGTAGCAGTGCAGCCAGAATGTACGCGAAGCCCGCATAGAGCGTCCACATGACACGAGCGCGTCGCGAGAGCTGACGTTGGCGATCATTGACGGCGGTAGCTCTGTTGATTTTGCCGGTAAGAGTATTCAGTGTCCTCTCGAATGAAGCTGCATCTTCGCTGGCCTGTAGCCTGGTTAGCACTCCATTATCTTGTCGGCACCATTGAGACGCACCCTCCACGGCCAGAGAGACACCATTATGACTTGATGGAAGAGCCCAAACGGGTGCTCAAACCTCAGGTTATTGTTGTGGCCAGCGATGCATGCTCGCGTGTGGCAAGAGCTTCGTGGTTGCGACGTCAGCGGGACTGATGCAGCTAACAGATCGCTGCAGGGATGAGGCTGGAACGTCATCACGTGTCGGCAACTTTCTCGCCGTCGGACTTCCGCATCACCATTGCGAATCAAACAACACATTCTGGACGACTTCACGGCCTCCAATGTCACAAGAGATGGCGCTTGTAGCATATCGGAATCTACTGCGGTCGGCGCGCATCGCCTTCCAGGGTGTGTCACTCCCCTCTGCTCCATACGTAGGCAAGAGAGGCTCACAAGCAATGCAGGCGACATGAACACACTCTTCGCCGCGCGCGCCGAGGTCCGGAGAAACTTCGAGTCGAATCGCAACCTCACAGTCGGCAGCGAGGAGTTCTCGAAACAAATTACACATGCAGAGGAGGTCGCAAAATTCCTTAGGGAGAATGTTGTGCAAGGTCAAGCGGCAGGCGAGGACAATTATAGTAAAGGCTCATGGTCCTTCTATTACCAATCATGGTTGGCTAACCTATGCTACAGAGCTACGGATACACGAGCATACCGAGCGAGGAGACAACGAGGATATCAAGAAACCAAAAGGAAAGGGTACATCTGGTGGAGTCAAGTGCTGCTCGTCCTGAACTTTTGTTCGTCCCGATATGAAATACGATACCCATGCTTCCAAAACGCCGGCCCAATGCATTTTCCACTCACAATCAATCTCCCCTCAAACTGGCATATGTTGTCTCATCGTCTGCCCCTGGAGGTGGTGCGATAGCCATGCTATCGAAGTTGTTCTGTGGAGCAGCTTCGATCGCAGCTTGAGCGGCTGCTGCTCGCCGAGGACCCGCGGCTTGTCGTCCTTCCTTCGCATACTGCATTCTGACATTCTGGTCCAAGCTGTCTAGCTGCTTCGGCTTGCCCCACGTCACTCGCATCGGGCAGCCTTTGATAACAACCTTGCCCTTCAGTGTCTCCGCCGCGGTTTCGGCATCCTGCCTGCTGACGAAATTGACGTATGCGCAATGCGCTCGATGTGAGCAGACAAGTGACCGCAATTTGCCGTATTGAGCAAAGTGGGTGCGGAGGTCATGCTCTGGGAGGTCGTCTTCAACACCAGTGACGAAGAGCGATGCAACATTCGGATCTGACGGCGGCAGCCAGTCTTGAGGGCTCGGTTCTGCGGCGGGGCCGCCCATGCGACCACCGCGTCCCGGTCGTGCGCCACCTCGCCCGCTGAACGTGCCCTTGGTGTCCCTTGTTCTTATCGGTCCGGGCACATGTCCGCCAGCACCACCGCCGCCAGAACCCTCCGGTGCAGGTAGAGCCTTCTGTCCGCTGCCTTCCGACTCTGCTTCTATCCTTCGCTGCTTCTTGTAATATGGCTCACTCTGGGCCAACCGCTTGAGCAAGTCGCGTGCTTTTTCATCTGTCTTCTCGTATGCCTCCATAGCTCCCCGACCCTCCTCGATCTCTCTTTCGTGTTCTTGCGCATAATATTGTCGGTTGATATCGCTCTGTGGACCGGGCGCCACCATCTTCAATGCGGCATCGCGAACAGTTATGGGAAGACCGAAGGAAAGATCGAGCATGCAGCACTGGCAACAATTCTTGAGGCGCGCGCATGTTAGGCAAATGTTCGTGCGCTTTTGTCGTGCGGTGCGGTCAGCCTTCCAGCGGAAGATTGTGAAAGGTCGAGTACAGATCTTGCATTCCTATGATATGTTAGTATATGATCAGCTGAGCGTCTCACTGGCTAGATGTGGGTAGTAGCTGTTGACAGCTCGATTAGACTGAGGACTTTGCGCATCTTCAAGCCGTCGAGCCTGCAGCACACCAAACTCGCGATCGCGTCTGCCAAGGTAGAGTTGACTTACCGCTCCATGATCCTCCTTCAGCATCTGCACGTACGGGTTGTCCGGCAGACACTTCTCGCAAACGGACGGAAAATCCGTCGTCTCCCATCCGCTGCGATTCAGGTCCTGCTTGATTTGAGCCATTTCGGCGGCGGTATGGAGTGTTGTAGAGTTGGCGCGGTATTCCTGCGTTTTCTAGTGGCCACAGTATTTACTGTTCCTGGCAACGACGTATCGGAGGCGGCTCAGTACGTTGTGGGTGGGGGCGCAGTGACGGCGACAGCGTCGAGGACGGTTAATGTGAGATGACGCTAGAAATCTCCAGGGCTCGGCAAGCATGTGCAGTTGCATGGGAGCGGTGGCGGGCGCTAGGCCCAAAGGGAATCCGCGTACTCTGGCGGTTCTGATTGGCCGGTACCTTTCAAAGGGGGCTCGCTCTTGCCCAAATTTCCTACCGCTCTTTCGCATAAGTTTGGCCGTCTGCCGTTGTTGAGGGTTTTCACTGAGCAATTGACATTCTACGCCTCCCTATCGACTTTGTACATTTCAACACCGGCGGTCTTTTTCAAGAAATTCAACATGTCTCCAATTGCGCTCGAACAGGAAGACCATACTCGCGATGCCGAGTTCAACAAGGCCATGCATGGCAAGTCGGCTGCTACACGTGGTGGCATGGCTGCCATGCTACAGAAGGACAAGGCCGCACAGCAGGCGGCGGTAGACGAGTACTTCAAGCATTGGGACGGCAAGTCGGCCGCTGAGGAGACAGAAGAGACGCGAAAGGTATGCGATAGGTGGCGTTGTGTCCTGTGTTACGGATGCTAACAACCACCAGGAACGACGAGACGAGTACGCTACTCTCACAAGACACTACTACAACCTTGCGACCGATCTGTACGAGTATGGCTGGGGCCAAAGCTTCCACTTCTGCCGCTATGCCTTCGGCGAGTCGTTCTACCAGGCCATCGCTCGCCACGAGCACTACCTCGCACACAAGATGAACCTCCAGGACGACATGCGCGTGCTGGACGTCGGCTGCGGTGTTGGTGGACCTGCACGAGAGATCGTCAAGTTTGCTGGCGTCAATGTTGTCGGACTGAACAACAACGACTACCAGATCCAGCGTGCCACACACTACGCTGAGAAGGAGGGTCTATCGCACAAGCTCAAGTTCACAAAGGGAGACTTCATGGTATGACCTACAACCTTCGCTTTCTGTGCGCCCGACTGACTTGGATCTAGCAAATGTCTTTCCCTGATAACTCCTTCGACGCTGTCTACGCTATCGAGGCCACGGTCCACGCACCGTCACTCGAGGGCATCTACAGCGAGATCTTCCGCGTTCTCAAGCCTGGCGGTGTCTTTGGTGTCTACGAATGGCTCATGACCGACAAGTACGACAACGAGAACCCCCACCACCGTGAAATCCGTCTCGGTATCGAGATTGGCGACGGTATCTCAAACATGGAGAAGATCGAAGTTGCGCTCGCAGCCATGAAGGCAGCTGGCTTTGTCATGGAGCACAACGAGGATTTGGCCGACCGTGAGGACCCCTACCCATGGTACTGGCCGCTTTCGGGCCAGCTGAAGTACATCAGCGCCGTTGGCGACATTCCCACCATTCTCCGCATGACCAAGATCGGACGTGGCATCATTCACAAGTTCGTTGGTGGACTTGAGATGATCGGTCTTGCGCCCAAGGGTACGCAGAAGACGGCCGACAGTCTGGCGCTTGCCGCCGACTGCCTCGTTGCTGGTGGTCGCGAGAAGCTCTTCACACCTATGTACCTGATGGTCGGAAGGAAACCAGCTGACGCATAGACGGCGCGGCTGCATTATTTCTCTTCTTCATAGACCTTTTTCCTTCTTTTGTCCTTGTAGGGGGTCTCTTCATTGGAGTAACACCTCCTGGTCTTGCATCGACGCTCAGGAGAGGCGCGCTATATGACTGTAATACGTGGTAGCATGGAATGGAGATGTAATGTAAACATCGAATAAATACACACTAATTATTGTAATGGGCGTCTGGTCTTGAGCAATTGCGCACGTTGAGTTATATGGGAGATAGGATAGTATGCAAATACTGCCATCGCGCCTTCAAGGGGACGAGAGGGGAGTTTGCCCGTGTTGGACAAGCAAGCTGGATGCCAGGCGAACTGACAGTTGCGATGAACGATATAGCGGGGTCTTGGTATGCAACGGAAGACTGAAGCTGACTACATAACTGGGGCCCAGTGATAACAAGTCAATGGTGTCTGTCGTCAAAGTGCGCATTCATTGGTGGAGCTTCGCCCAACGACGGTTGAACGCGCTAAGAGCTCATCAGGACACGGACCCTGGAAAGGTGTTGGGAGCTTGTCCAAGCAGGTGGATCCCCGAGTTGTCCGAAGAAATTGTCGACAACCATCCGCATCAACAATCCCAACAGCCTCACGGCCCATCCGTCGCCAACTCACCCCTTCACCCCCGCCCCTCCTCACACATTGCAACCGCTGCAATGGCCGCCTCAAGGCTCCTCCGACCGGCTTCGCGCCTGGCGTCCTCCGCATCGCGGCCAGCTTTCCGATCAGCTTTCCGACCAGCTGCCATCGCACCGACATTCGCGCGGAGAGGATATGCCTCAGGGCAGAAGGAGATGACGGTGCGCGAGGCGCTCAACGAGGCCATGGCCGAGGAGATGGAGCAGAACGACAAGGTCTTTGTGCTTGGTGAGGAGGTTGCGCAGTACAATGGAGCGTACGTACCTCTCCATGCACTGCAATTGCGCTGCACAGCGATGCGATAAGCAAGAAAGGGACACCACAGTGCTCAAGACTTGTTGCGAGCTGGTGGTAGCGCAATTGGTGGCGACGCAGTGCTAACGCAGCCCGCAGGTACAAAGTCACCAAGGGTCTCCTCGACCGCTTTGGCGAGAAGCGAGTGATTGACAGCCCTATCACCGAGTCTGGCTTCGCTGGTCTGACTGTTGGTGCTGCGCTCGCTGGTCTCCACCCCATCGTACGCATCAATGCCCACTGGAGCAGCTCGACCACGACTGACAAGGACAGTGCGAGTTCATGACCTTCAACTTCGCCATGCAGGCCATTGACCAGATCATCAACTCGGCCGCGAAGACACACTACATGTCTGGCGGTATCCAGCCCTGCAACATCACATTCCGCGGTCCCAACGGTTTTGCCTCCGGTGTCGCTGCACAGCATTCGCAGGACTACACCGCGTGGTACGGTAGCATTCCCGGCTTGAAGGTCGTTACGCCATACAGCGCAGAGGACGCAAAGGGTCTGCTAAAGGCTGCGATTCGCGACCCTAACCCGGTCATTGTCTTGGAAAACGAGTGAGTGCAATTGTGGTCGAAATCGCGGAATACGAACTGACTGGTTAGGCTTCTCTACGGTCTCAGCTTCCCCATGAGCGAAGAGGCACAAAAGGACGACTTTGTCATCCCCGTACGCCCCCACTCTCCCTCCTTCACAACCCAAACTAACAGTCACCTAGTTCGGCAAAGCCAAGATCGAGCGCCCCGGCAAGGACCTCACCATCGTCACCCTCTCACGCTGCGTCGGACAATCTCTCGTCGCCGCCGAACAACTCAAGTCCAAATACGGCATCGAAGCCGAAGTCCTCAACCTGCGCTCCATCAAGCCGCTCGACGTCGAAGCCATTGTCAAGTCCGTAAAGAAGACAGGCCACATGCTCTGCGTCACCTCGGACTTCCCGTCCTTTGGCGTCGGCGCAGAAATCATGGCGCTCACCTGCGAATACGCCTTCGACTACCTCGAGGCCCCGCCTGCCCGCATAACCGGCGCTGAGGTCCCGACGCCGTATGCGCAGAAGCTCGAGGAAATGAGCTTCCCGACCGAGAGCCTGATTGTGGACTATGCGGCGAAGCTCCTGAGGGTGGCATAAGCTTAGCTAGCTAGCCGGAGCAGAGCGAAGCGAGCTGGAATGTTGCGAGGTGGGCTGTTTTTTGTCGCGTGGTGGCGTGCATGAGGTGATGGTGTGCTGATCGATGCCTGCCCGCGGGATGCCACGAGGCTGTGGCTTGCGCCTGGGCTGAGGGGCTAGATTTTGCCACGTTATGTGTGTGTGTGTCTGTGTGTGCACCAGATGGTTATTGCGAATTGTGTATCATCAAATCTTGAAGGCGGTTCAGAGGGAACAGTAGCTAGCGTGGCATCTTTGGTCGCATGTACAAGTACCTTATTTGCAATTCTACTTTTTTCTCGACAGATGTGGTTTTGGCCAGTGGGAGGGGTACCCGATGTCTCTACCGCCAGTAATTGTGCGGCGCGTAGAATTGTCTTATCCTGAATTCACATGTTATGGTGTTAGGGCTTGCGAGGTCGATGGATGAAACGAAAAATCGACACGTACATTTCCTTCACATAACTTGTTTGCTATGGGTAATGTTTGCACCGAGAAAATATGTCATGAGAAATAGAACGCTTGATATGATATGGCTTACGAGGACTGTGCAGCAAATGTCCCTCTAAGCCGCCAAATGTTGCCCGTCATTAGTAACGGAGATTGGCTGCATAGCTGTCTTTGTATAGCTACCGAGGATTTGATTAAGTGGGCTAGGGGATTTATTTTCCGGGGGAAAGAGCTACAATGTTTTTGGTACGTGTGATTTACTCAAGATCTCGTCATTCAAACGGAAGGAGGAAATGAGAGTGCAGAATGCAAGCTGGTGTACGGTGGCAAGGTTCTCAGCCCTCATTGCAACTCAATGGTTTCGAAGGCAAGGCATTGACTTTGACGACGTGGCAAGCGGATGTCGCCCAAAGAGGTTGTTGCAAGACATGTACCAGAGATTGGCGGAGTCCGGAAATTAGTCAACTGATTTCTCCAAGGTCTAGTGCTTCATGATATGGCCCAGTTAAGGTATTGCTCGGTACATTGGTTGGCTTGCGGTATGCGCTTGAACTGGAGATTGAGATCAATATGTGTGACTGTGGGGGAGCGAAGCTGGGCAAGGTTTTATTCGTGTGACTCAGATGTGCAACTTGTTGCAATGTCTGTTATCAAATTGATTGTGAGATCTTGTCTCAAGCGCAAGTCTCCATGTGCAGAGAGATTACTCTTCGATGCATCAAGCACGGAGGTGTACCATCGTGACCACATAACACTCGTGCGGAGATTCCCTCTCTGGCGCAGTAGGCGCCCGGTAGACATCCCAGAATATCCCCAGGTGGTTGGTTCTTCCGAGTGCGAATCCTACATTGTCTGGTAGATCAATCCGTGATGCATCTCCACTAGGATCCAGCATTGTACGATCTAGGCAAGCGGCACTTCCTAGCTAGCCGCAGTTTGGACGAAGCTTATGTAGGGAGATCGCAAGATCACTCACAATGAGGTGTTGCCTGGAGCTCTGCGTAGGAGTGTACGACACTGACAGATAAATAGTTCGATGGACGGGACGTACAACGACGTTGATCTGCGGACTGGTGTTACTCAGCATGGTGCGGCTCTTGACAAGCAAGAAAATTGTCACGTACTATGTTGTGCTAGTGGGCGTTTCATCGTCAAGCGCGGGTAGATCGGTTGCGCGTGTGGATGCAGCACAGACAACATGGGAGTTCCGCGGACACGTTGGCGTCTGCGAATACTACATTCGTCTTTGATGTGCGTAGGATGTTCCTGGCACTGTTGTGTGACCTGGAGGTGTCCCTCGCGTGCGGGTTTGCACGGGGTGGCTGATTCCCACGTGCCTGCAGGTCGTCACTGCACAGATGTTATGTAGGCGCTGCTGTCGATCATTTTACGGGCTGTGCGACCTGGGTGTAACGTGGTGATTACTTCAAGGTCGTCTTCGTCCACTGAACCTTGTCCGCTACGCGAGTGAGCAAGAGTTGTTGCCGGAATGCTACGTAGCTCTAGAAGCCGAGACCATGCTTAATCGTAATCCTGCCATCATGCCAGAGGCTTCTCGGTCCGCGGCCGTTGTTTCTGGGCAGTCCATCAAAAGGAATTCCGTAAACGATGCAGGGGTCGACGCCTAAATGTTGCGGCTTTGGTTCGCCCAGGCAAAAGCCACAAGGAGACCTGAGTGTGATAGCATTGCGACCTAGGCCTCTTCTGCTCTATACACTGACCGTATGCCAGCACCCATGGCGTAGGCGATGGTTCGGGCTGCCATGTGGAAGCCTCAGCGTAGAACAAGGATAGAACTCCGCCAATTCTCGCACTGGACATCAGACGATGCCGCCTGCCGCTATAGTCATGACTCCAAATTGCAGTATGGCGCTTCTTACCATGATTGGTAGCTACGCTGTTGTAGATCGCGTGCCGCTTCAGTGCATGCATCGGGACAAGCAGCCATTGATGGCGAATTGGAGAAAATGAATGGCACAGTCGCCGACGATGGCAGCTAAATCCAAATGAAGGCATTGTTTAATTCCTTGGGACTGACTCTCTACCTCGCCTTGCAGAAGAAGGAGGCGAGGGTGTGATGACAAGGCCTCGAGGGTCTGAAGCCCGTTCACTGGTTGGAGACATTCGCATTGCATGCAAGGACAGTAATGTCAGCGTGATGAACGAGGCGCGCAGGCAATGAGCATCGTGTGGCACTCACACGCCGCAGATGTATCCCGTAGCAGAACGCCCGTCGACTACGGTGCTGCGAAATGCTGACATATATTCGTCGCTTCTCAGTCGTGCGAATTGTGCTCACCGTGACTGTGCCGTCTCTTCATTCCTGCAAGGAATTTGAAAGGCGGCCAGCCACTCAGCTGAAAGAAGCAATTCGAAGCTTGAGCGGGAACATCATATGTCGCGTGGAAGAGTGAGGGTTGTGCGACGTGAGGTGCGTTCTAGATGGACGTGTTCCTTTCTAGCCGTAGCGACATTGAGCGACGCACCGACCACTGCGCGACGCTTTGGCTGCTAGCGCCATCGGCTACAGGAGCCTTGTTCAAACCTCACCAATTGGTCGTCTACCTCGCAGCAGCTTTAGCATACGCCTCAAGAGGCTCTTGTAATCGTATGATAGAGGCTTTCCGTATCGACACCGTATTCCTGGCATGTTGATTCTGGCGCAGACGAGCCTCCCGTGCCTCCACGTGTAGAAACAGCCTAACCCTGCCCTGTCTGTCACCTCAGCCACCAATAACCGTTCCGATACGCGAATGGCTTGCAGAAACCACGAGGTCGGGCGCCAAAGTCTGTGCTCGGAGAGTTGAGGCTCATGATTCGTCTTGGTGGACCGAAACCACAGTCCTGGACACGGTTGATCTACGGTCGCCGAATCAATCCACGATCGACCTGATCTGGCGTTTTGCTCAGCTCGCATTTCGATGAGCGATTTACAGCTGCTCAGCTGGTTCGTTGCTAGCATGTCCTCCAAATGCATTACCGTGCTCGCTTGAGCGCCTATGCGGTTGCCGAACTAACGCATGCTGCATCTGAAAAGTGGTCTGACCCCTGAGAAACTGCATTCCTTTTGCTCGGATGTGCTTTCAGCCTGTTACTTAGTCGTTCACGCTAAGGCACTCCGACGCAGTACCGCCATGCCGAAGGGCACCCCGAATTGGTAGAAAGGAAAGTTTCACCACGCTCGGAACCAGCCGAACGAGCTTGTATGGAATCGGCAGCAAGCTGCATGGCGCCATTCATCGTACGACTCGCTTAGGAGCGTGGCCATAAGCGAATTTCCCACTCTTCTATGGGGTCGGCAATGTTACACATTCCCATACTGTGTGCATCGGGCGTCCCTCACAAGCCCAATTAGAGGTAGACGCTCAAGTCTTTCGTCATTCAGCAGGACGGTGAAGTTCGGATGCATTCAATCACAGTCTAACCCCCAAGACGGATCAATTCTCATTCGAGGGACATTATCATCTTTCGCATTTCGTGGCTGCTTTGGCTGCTCAGATACTTCGCTCGGTCCCAGTACGTCAAGCTCCTCTGCGCCATAGTCAGCTTTTCGACCATCCCAATCGGGACCGAAGATCTGGCGTTAGATGAGATGATATTGAGCAATGACACAGCTCAAACATTCTATCTGTCAGAGCTCAGACTATGGCAACCCCACCAACGCTGAGATTGGCAGTCGCAACAGACTGTGCTCGCAGACGTCACCAATGAATTCGCCGCAATTTCCAAATTCTACCCAATTGCATCTTTACGGTCGGACTCAGCAACCAGCCGTTACCCACACTTTATCGAAGCTTGGATCCTGGTAAGAGCTTGAAAGGACAAGCAATGTCAGGCAGCAGTGCTCCCTCGTAGCGTCGAATTTAAAAGAGCAGCAAGTATATCCATTCTCTAGGGTCATACTCTTGCATATGCATCTCATCTCACTCCACCATTGTACTACCCCAACACCTTGAGCGGCCTGTCCGGCACTTTCCACATCTGGACAGAGAGTGGGAGGATCATCCATTTGCTTCGACTTGAAAAGGCCCGATTGCCTTTTTTCGACCATCCACGATTCGATTCTGGGTTGCGCCACGCTCTTGGTCTAGAGCCGCTCTGCCAATCGCAACCGCCTCCTCCAACTTGGATAGAACTTTGCGTCATGACGAAGCATGGAACGGCATCACCCTTCTTCAACCTTCCTCTGGAGCTTCGAGAACAAATCTTTCGAGACGTTCTGTCTTGCCCTTCCCAGGGGCCGAACCTGCTGCGTACTTGCCGGGAGATATACAACGAAGCCCGCAAGTTCTTGTACCACAGACCAATCAGTTTTCGGAATCAAGAACGGCTATATGATTGGCTTGGTGTAACTGCACCTCATTTTCTTCGTCAGGTGTCGATGATATCGCTTAGTATTCACGATGTGGATCTCCAACCGATATTGACAACTGAAGACTTGACGGAGGAGGCGGAACTTCCCGTGCAACTTCATACATGGCGCCTGTATGAAGCTGAGCTCGACAAACTCAGGAGCAGTTTTCAAAAGCTGCCAAACGTTAGGACAATCAATATTCAAGCTTCGGTCCGGCACCAATCCTTTCTCTACCGCGACTTCACTACAGCGGTCTTAGAATTGCTCGTTTCCTCGTATCCTGTTCTATTGGATCTGCGACTCGACGGAGACTGGCATCATCAGGACTTGGCAGTTCTATCAAGATTACCGCAGCTTTCCTCCTTTACTTTCGACGGTTTCTCGTCCTCTACATCCACTGAAACTGCCGACATATTAGGAGGCCTCAGTAATCTCCGCAGCCTTTCGCTAACTTCGCAACATGCCATTCTCACGCCCGTCACTCGCCGCCGTAGCCTGTTCACCGAGAAGCATCAATCTTTTACTGGCGACGTCGCACGTACAATGAAACAACTCGCTTCCTTCGCCGTCACGGAGGTTAGACCAACCCCATCTCCGACCCTGTTCCTCACGTCCGAGATCCTCGATTCGCTGCACAATCACAGCACACTGGATACTCTATCTGTTCGACTTTCACACCCGCCGGATCATGATGTTCTGGAGGCGTTGGAAAAGTTTATAGCAAGATCGAATATACGACGTCTTGAGCTAGATTGGCCGAACTTCAAACCTTTGGTCCTCCGAAACTTCCAATTGGCGTCCAGCCTGCTTCGATGTCTTTGGGTGCGCGCCGAGTGCGAAGCAGACGCTTTCAAGATTCTGTGCTCTCTTGCCGAGATCCGAGGAGCTGGCGACGTACAGGAGCTTCGAAAGATAGTGCTTGTGCGCTCGTTCGTTACAAGTGTAGATGCGATTAGCCAAGCTTGCGATAGGAAGGATAGCGGTACTGGAGTATCGAGCGATTCATTGAAGACGGTGAGTTGTGGTTTACTACCTTGGAGTGTTATTCTCCGTGCGATTGCTGCTCTTTGCTAACGGAACGTTGTAGAGCAACCCTGCTGCTGACGACGAAAATGCGATGGACATTACTCGCGCGAAATCGCGTTTGAAAGGTTATGGTATACAAGTCGCTTGGAGTTCGCAAGATGTTCACAACGCGATGTGATCCTCATTTCTCTGGCGGTTTGGCACTGTGTTCTGTGATAGGAGGAAATTGTGGAAGTATTCAGAAGATAGTACAAGTCCAGGCCATGCCATGTGATGCTCGCATCTTAATTCAACTTGGATGTGATGACTTCCGAAAGCACCCTAATCTCCTCGATCGATCGAGTAAGCCTTGCATGAAGTGCACTTGGTGATAAGACGAGCATTTGTAAGCGACCCAATTTGGTTTAGTGGGTCTTGGGAGGTGCAGCGAACATCAAACCACGATGCTGACGTTTTGCCTCGCCTTCCAAACACATGAGGCCTGTACTACTGCAGTCGCAGGATCATGTCAAGTGCGGGGATTGAGAAGCGCGGTTCTGCCGCCACTGTGCGAGTAAGTGCCATTAATACCTTCGTCGACAAATGTTTCCATCCATGCAAGGCTTCACGTTCTTGGCGCAGTTGGCTCCCGTGACCTCACCTCCGTCCAACTATGCTAAAAGAGACGTGACTGAGTCGTCAATAGGCTTGCGATCTCTGCCGGAAGCGGAAACGAAGATGTCTCTGGAACTCAGGCCCTGAAGGTTGCACGCCCTGTCAAAATCTAAAGGAGACTTGTACGACAACTCATATCCGGAAGCAAAGGGCGAAGCCTCAAAGAGGGTGAGCCATGTTATGCATCCACAGACTAGATTTTGCTGATTCAACCACAGAAACAGAATCACGGAGTACGAGAATCGCATCCAACGGTTGGAATCACTGTTACAAGAACGAAATGCGGGGCAACCACAGATCGCTGGGCAGCCGTTACCGCCGTCAGACTCCTCTATGCCCGCCTCGGAGTGGGTTGCAAATTTGCGCAATGAACTCCCATCCTTCTCGAGACCGGATATTATTGATTTTGATACCTTCGACCCGGACAACTATTCCACTGACCCTAGTTCCGGCACCGTTGGAAGTTCGACCCATCTTGCTATCTCCGTATCACCGAACGACACCAATTTTGCTGCGACAAACATAGCTGCGCCACTGGATTTGAACATCATAGAGACCTCCGCTGAATTCGAAGGAGACGCTGCTTTCTTGCAGAGCACCAGTTTTGAGCCAGAACTCCCTTTGGCCGAAAACTCCCTGGTTCCACCTCCTCTGCCAGCAACGTCCGAGTGCGACTGGTATCTTCCGCCACCTGAACTTGGGACCACGTTACTCTCCGAGTATCTTGTCGATTTCAATACAGCGTATCCTCTCTATCGGCCCCATGTAATAGCCGAACATCTACGGATTTGTTATGCCGGGGAATCCGACGGCTCTGCAGTATCTTGGGTCAGCGCCTACGTCGTATTCGGTCTGGCACACATGCTTCGAGGCATGAGTGCAGCCGCCACGGAGCAAGATAACGAATTGGCAAAATACTACCTTGCGCGGACCTATATTTCTTTGAGCAGCTTGCTTCTTTCTCCTCCGTCCTTGGGTTTGGTGCAATGTCTCATTGGTGTTGCTATGCTGATCCGAAGCACACCATGTGGTCGTGATGTCCCAGACGGGCACTTTCTTTCGACATCGCTTCGGGTCGCGCAAAGTCTGGCGTATCAAGATGAGGACTCAGCTGAAATGGGTGCGAATCGCGATCCGGAGCAAGAACGAAGGGTCTTTTGGCTGGCTTTCATCAATGACACGAATACGAGCATAGTCTCAAACGCTCCTGTTACTCATCGTCGGGAGGACATCGACTTCCAAATACCAGAAGAGAACCCCGCGGACAGTCTTGGCGCAGTAGTTGCGGCAGAGGGGCACTGGAAAGTCAACATCTTTTTACTGCGTGTAAACCTGGCTCTATTACAAGCAGAGGCCATCGAGCAGGTTCTCTCTATCAAGGCCCGAAACACAGCCCCAATGGATATAGAAGCGGCTTGCGCTGTAGTCCTTGCCCGCTTGCAGGCCTATCACGACCACGAGCTTTTCAAGCTCAGCAGCATGCAACTATTTGAGTTATTATACCGCTCGGACATCGCGCACACAATCAGCCTGGAAGCCTCTTACTTCGCAACAGTATATCGCTTGAATGCTTTCTTGGCTTTAGGAAAGAATCCAAAAACCAACCCATTCTCGCCTGAGGGACTTCGTCGTATATCGACTATGACAGAGCATAAGAGCTATCCCGAGGCACATAGGCTACTGAGCTTGCTTACAATCGGTCCTCGTGGAGATGTGGGGCTGTATTGGATGCTGCACCAGATCTTCATCGCGGCACTCGTCACTGTGCTTTCCTTCCATCTCAACAATCCCGACGTACCTGGTCCATCAAAAGACGATTTATATGTTTATCACGCACTCGTTATGGACATTGGAGTGCTGACGGAAAAAAGCGCCAACATTGGGAACACGGATATCGCACATGCTCGAGAATTGTGCATGTCACTTATGATCAAGTTCGAGACGAGTTTGCGAATAAAGTGGTTGCAGAATATTGCACAGCAAGACACTGAGCTTACACCCGCATCTTTAGAGGGGTAGTACGTACTCAAGAGAAGTCAATGAAGCGTCGCATGGACGGGGCCAGGTACTGTTGGATGGCGATTGTGCGTCCCTTGAATTTTCGAGATTCGGGCATGACTCGGTAGCACAGTAACACGGCGTTGCCGCTAATTATTATGTCTTAGACCACACGTAAATACTCCGCTCAAAGTCTGCAGCTTACTTGCTCTCGTATTGAGTTCACAACAGAATGAACTCGACCATGAACAAACAGCTCTGCCATCAGGTCATTTGATAAGCATACAAGATTTTAGGAGAGAACCTAGTCCCTTCGATGTACAGGATTGGTTCTCACCGCAAACATCAATAGCTTCAGTTCACAATTTTCCCTGATTGACCAGACACAAGCGCCCCTGTTGCGTCGGCAACCCTCTCGTTCCCTCTACGAGCCACTCGTCACTCCCAACAGCTGTAACGGCATAAAACACGCCCCAAGGATCCCGGTTCTTCTTGATCTTCAACAGCCTATCATAATTCCTCCCATAGAGGCTCCACTGAAAGTTTGGCTCTTCCACATCGACCTCATTCATGTAAGCGCCACTTCCGGGGCTCGCATCCCTCCACTTCTGTATGAATGAATCGTGACGCGCATGTGATGACTTCCACTCAGCGTCTGAAAGACCAGGACCATACTGCGTGCTATCGAATCCAGTCGCGTGCATGAGACCATTACGGAGCGCTGGGTTTACGGCGGAATCGCGACCAGGATAACCTGCTGTCTCGTATGTGGGTGCGAAGTCGACGGAATGGAAGCCGTACCCGCCTTCTTCCACAAACGAGCGTATCGAGTCCATTGTGGCGCGGAATACGGTTGAATTGAGGTTCACGAAATTCGAACGCGGGAAGAGGCGTGATCCGAAACGGCCGTTGCTGGTACCACCACTTGGACCACCGGAGACGGTCCCAAATGCCGCATAGGACTCCCAGAATCGTGGCTCAGGATTTTGTAGCGGCACGCCTACTTTGTTGAGATCCTCGATGAGCGGTGCGAGGAGGGCCTTCATCTCCTCAACAGTGACGCCCGGCTTGGTTATCTCACTACGTAATGTGAACGTGCGCTGAGGTTGGAAACTGCTCGGGGGTTGCGTGGAAATGTAATTCGACATTATCCCTTTTGCGTCATTAATGCGCAGATTGTGCGAGAAGTAAACGTCCACAGCCTTCCAAAATAACGCAGTAGTGTTGACTTGGGTAGTTGAATTGCCAAATACTGCACCAGTCTGGAAGGAGAAGTCCGAGCGGGCAACCGTGGTTGGTGGGTATGCCTTCACGATCGCAGAAGTCACGATTCCAAAGTTGCCTGCCTACTGTCAAATTATGACTTGACGAGACGGGATTGACATACTTGGGCCACCTCCACGGATCGCCCAGAAGAGGTCGGCATTGGTCAAAGGGTCTACATGAATGAAGCGGCCATCTGCAGTGACTACCTCGAGCGCGAGAACTTGGTCGGCCCTAGACGTAGAGAGTGCAAGGTTAGCATATGTGACGCAAAGTTCTGGTTGCGAAAACTTACATCAAGCCGTATGTCGAGGTCACATAGGAGAAGCCGCCACCTTGCATGAAGCCTCCGTAAGCGCCCACGGTTGAAGATCCTGGTGCCAATAGTGTGATGTTACTCTCACCCATATGTCTGTATACCTCATGCTGTTCCAAAGCCGCGCCAACCCTTGCCGCTGGCCCTTTGTATTGTGCAACTTCGAACGCCGGGAGATATTCGAAGGCTTTGAGTCTGTGTACCCAAACCTGTAGCGCTCCTCCACCCGTGTTCCGCCCGTACCAATCATGGCCAGTGTTCCTGTGAGCGTCAGCATATGCAAGATCAAGAAGGCTGACATGTTCACTTAATGGTCAAGCGGATGTGATTGTTCCGGGCAAAGTTTACAGCGAGCTGCACGTCGCGAGCCGTGGAAGCATTAACGACATATTGCGGGAATGATATAAGCTTGCATTGGGAAAGAGCAGGCTTAACACTGCCACTGGGTACCGGGCAAGGATTGTCGAGCTGCCACTGGCCAAATGGAATCAATGGGTCTTCTTTGCTTTCGAATGGTCAGTTATACACAAATGCGTCCATTCGGGTACTCACGCGAAGAGCGCATTGTTCTGGCCGCGACGCACATTGTTACACCTGACTGTGTCCTCATATTCGCCATCGTAGCATGCTGCGGCGGGAGGAATTCCACGTAGCAAGGAGCCGCCCAGGGTGACATTGAAAGCCGTCCATTGGGCCAGAGAAGGCCAACCCTCATAGCCCGGATAGCTTTTACACGACGGCCTCTCGGTACTTGTGCCATTGCCAAAAGCAAGATCCGAGCTGTTCCATACCTCCCATGGCTGAAGTTGGACGTTCTCGTAGGGGAAATTGACAGCTAGTGAGTTTCCAACGAGAAGAAGTAAGACGGTCGCGATAGAGTGTCTCATAGTACAAGATTTGGACCGAGAGGCGAAGGGAAAATGAACTGGAAGGCTCGTCAAAATAATGGTTTATCTCGCAATTGCGAATATTTAACAGCATCCTGCGTGCAAGTGCACACATGGACCCCGAATGAGTTGCCCCACATTCCCATAATCCTACTCAAAATGCACCCCTAAAATCACGCATAGGATCAAGCCAACCTAGGTGAAATGAAAGAATGCAATGCGACTGTTCCAGTACCATAATCACCGCTTACCGTAACACGACAAGGCCGTCGCAACGTGTAATACCGGAATAGTAAACCGAAATAGTAAGAAACCAGGCACACGGTATGCAGGTCGAATTCATCCAAAGAGCCGCTCGTGTTATAGGGTCTGGTCGCGGGGCTTGCATGCGATTCTACCCGGGTTGCTAATATCAACCGGAGCCGAGAGTATGGAAATCGATGGTACAAACCTAGAGCAGGGCTGACATTCGTATTGGCAGCAGGTCGTCTATTGGTTGGCTAAGTCAACACCACGCCCGATGGCTACGCCCCGAACATCATGCTGATCAACATCTTGATATGCTCCATTTCGTGGATGTGGGGCTTTGCGAGGTAATGCGTGGGTTTGCAGGGGTGTGATTTCCGACACTTCGTGACCAGAAGTGTGCAAAACAAGTAGGACGACAGGAGAGCACGTACCTAACAAGCTATACATAGAGACAGGACATAGTTACGATTCGGCTTTACTGCAAAGGAGATGTAGGAGAGATGATTGGTTGCGTAGACTGTCGTAGGTGCAAACCTGGACACTCCGATTGGCCGATGGTGTGATGCGACATTGGGAAAGAACGAAGTGCAATGACGTGCGAACAAAGCCATCATGAGGAGCACACTATCAGGCAACAGGCATCTTCAGAATCTCCGGAATACGTACGGTAGGCACCAGCCCTTCTGCGTCGCAGCATGCCCATCTCATCTCGGTCATCTTGCGGCGAATTCGGTGATCTCCGGTGGTATCGGTGCTTGACACAAAAAGCTGGCCTAGTTCCACCAACACTCTCACGCTTCTCGGATTTGAAAGGCTCGCTGGATGGCTCGACATGAAATGCCGTTCTCAACCCGAGATGGCCAATCCTTTAGGTTGCTGCCAGGCTCATTTCCAGTCAAACATAAAGAGAAGGCAGTCAGGCCCAGCATGAATCTGTCACGCACGATCCACAACCATCTTCCGTCCACTCTCTTCAGACCAGGCTTGACCTGTGATAAATTTGGCCAATCATTGTTGTGCTCCACGGACATCTGACTCCACGGACTATTTGCTCCGCGGACATCGTGTTCCACCGATCTTCCGACCTAGGAGCTGGATATATAAGTGCACCAGACTTCGAATATCACTGAAAGCAAACATTGCAAGAATGGACGCTCCATTGAAGCAAATCCGGGACATCTACGCCAAAGCGACCGACCTTGAACGACACAAGATCCAGGAGCAGCTTCGAGACCTTGAACATGATTTGTACACGGACTGGGAAGTTCTGTTTGGTCTAGCAATGGGTGTAAGTCTACTACTATTAACTCTCGCATGGTTGATCTAATCCTACTCAAGCCTCTTAAATGGACACTGATCCAGATCGGTCTGGACCTGAACATCTTCACTACTCTCTCCAACTCGTCGACACCCATCTCCCACTCCGACTTTGTCACCAAGACTGGTGCTTCTCCAGGTCTCCTTAAGCACTTGCTACGATCCATGGCATCCTTCGGGTTCATTCAGGAGATTGAACAAGACACATTCCAAGCTAATGGCGTTACCAAGACATTCGCCAACCCCCACGTCATCGGTGCTGCACCGCACGTATCCAAGGTTCATTTCCCCGTTGCTCAAGTCCTCCCAGAGTATTTGAAGGAGCATGGCTACAAGGACATGACTGACAAGATGGACTTGCCGTTTCAAAAAGCGCTTCATACCGATCTGGAGCCATTCGACTTTCTGAAGAAAGACCCCGAGCAGATGAAAGCACTGGGACACGTCATGGTGCTTGATGCGGTGCAAAGCTGGGCGTCATCTTACCCTGTTGCAAAGGAGCTCGGTGACTTCAAGCCTGAGGCAAACTCTGCAGTTCTCGTTGACATCGGTGGAGGCTTTGGACAGCATGCGGTAGCATTCAAGCAGAAGTACGCCGACCTACCAGGCCGTGTCGTTGTCCAGGACTTGCAATCGACATTGGCGCACCTTCCAACTGCGAAGCCCGAGGGTATTGAGTTCGTGGAGTACGACTTTTTCACGCCGCAGACGATTCTTGGGGCCAAGTTCTACTATCTTCGTCATATCTTGCACGACTGGCCTGATGAAGATTGTATCCGCATATTGAAGTGCATCATCCCTGCCATGGGTCCGGAATCGCTCATTCTGATCGACGATGTCGTGCTGCCGGATAAAAACGTGCCGTGGCAGGTGTCAAGCATGGTCGTTTCGATGATGGCTTGCCTCGGTGGTACGGAGAGAAGCATGGCAGAATGGGAGGTCCTGCTGGACCGCGCCGGACTGAAGTTGGCGCACGTGCATCGATATGATGAAGTCAAGTTTCATGGCATTGTTGCGGCAGTGCCGAAATAAAGTAGACTGATCTATGAAGACAGCGTGCTGCAGACGCAGAGTGTACACTAGACTCAATCGATATCCACTCATCCAATAGCTTCTAGCCTCAAAGCCGCTTTTCGAAATGCTAAGGTGCCTCCATATGACATGACACACTTCACTTGCCCTCGCCCCATGTCTCTCCAAGCGATTCGTTTCAACTTCCGAAGAGCTATCAAGATGGTAGCCAATTCTCGATCCATATCGCCTCGTCCATCGTCGTGAAGAGGTCTCCAGGCATGGTGCCGTTAGGCGAGCTCAAATACTCCCGCATTCTTCTCTCGGTCTCATCCTCCGTCGGCCCAACCCAAATCTTTGGAATACAAGTGTCAATGTTCTCCACATCATCTTGGTCTTCCTCCATCATGACTCTTCCAATATTTACTGCGCGAATGCGGGTGCGTTTATCTTTGTCACATGACGAGTTGTTGCGATCCCCGCGATCATTATAGCGCAGGTCAGACTTGGAAGGAAGATTGCTGGTGGTCCAATGTTGCGATGATCTGCGTAGACTCAGGAACTCGATCGCAGTGTCGATAGGAAGTAGTTCTCCATGCGCTGCAATCCGCCGGGCGGCTTGCCGAATAAACTTATGCGCGCCTTCATCAACCTTGATTGTCTCAAGAATGCCAGCCTGGACAGATTCGAAGGTCTTGCTGTTTGTGGGGATTGAGCGCCGATGAAGATGCTACGCGAAAACATTATTAGTGACTGCCAAGCTCCCTTTCGCCAAACTTATTCGGACTTGCCTTCAGTACATCCGCCAGGAGCTCTACCAAAATAATCAGGACCTCGAGTATAAACGCGGGAGCAAAATCATCCATGAGCCTTGGCGGGTGCCCTAGAATGAACTCATTTATGAGTTGTTGCACAATGGGTTTGGCCTCGGCGTGTATTTCGCGAGAAGCTGATAGAATGCTGACCGGTATGTGGCGTGTGATGAGTATCGATCTGGTCGCATTTTCTTCAAAATTTGCTGGGTCCGTAATTCTCGTGTGCCTGACTGTTCGAGGCAAGCGCTCGTACACCATCAAGCGCAGCTCCTTGGGCAAAGCCATGAAGGGAAACGGTTGATGGTGAGCCATTTGGTGGTGTGTGTATTGTGGTGAAGGAGAAGCTATGAAGTCTGCGGTACACGAAAGGAATGTAATTTCGATTTTCAAGGACAGAAGTGCGATAGCAGATAGGTGTGGGAAGCAAACAATCTCATGTTACACTCGCTCGCTAGCGTCTCTTGGCGGCCATTGCCATAAGAAACTTTGGGCGCTTGCGTCATCTTATCCAAACATACGCTACACAAGGTCCATGGTCCGAACCTTAGCTTTATTCCAATGCTAACGATAGGAAGGAATTTCAGCCTCTTGAATCTTCCGCCTGATCTCTTATGCTACTCAAGTAGTGATGCATTTGGGCCACGTACATGATCCACGCTCAGCCAGAGATACCTTCCTTATGATGCGACTGATATCAAAATAACCCAGATTCTGATGATAGAAATGCAAGCTACGTAGGAATCCACTCCAGGATCCAAGTCCCCTTGTCCATCGTTGGAAGATCTGTATCGTCGTCAAGCGGTGGCCCCAGAACTCCGCTCTCCAATTCCCGCCTTTTTTGTGCCATATTGGCGGTGGCTCGAGTATAGTCCCGATGAGCAATGACGAGATATCCCATGTCCACCAGATTGACCCTGTTGCGCCTGGTACATAAGGAGATCAGTTGCAGAAGATCGGCTCTGGTCCTGCGCTCGCCGTTGAAGATATGTACCCAACGGCCTACGGCGCGAAATGGCGGACGCTCTTTGGTATACGGGAAAGGATTGGGTAACAGATCGTGAAATGTGATCAGAGGGAGATCACCAACGGTGACACCTTTGTAGGCGAAAGACCTGGCTGCTTGGTATACGAACTGATCAGGGAAATCGAATGCCGCCCTCCTCGCGGTTGATCTTTGGAAATGCAAAGAAAACTCGCGCAGAGTCATTCTTGGCTGATACTTTATTGTTAGTACAGCATTTGACGGGATCAAAGCGGTGCTTACCGTGAGATGTTCAAGCCCCCATAGAAGGTAACTCATGATAATTCTCAACTGTTCATAAGAATCGTGGCTGCCTGAGATGATGATCCGTGGACCGGCATCTAAGATGAATCTCCGTGCAAGTCTATTCATGATCATCTTGGTTTCCCGATGAATTTTCTTATTGAGACGTAGAACGATCATGGGCACGCTTCGAGTGATGAGTACGACGCCCTCTCTTGACTCTATGCGGCATATGCTGGACAGTGTGCTGTTTCGGCGTCGTTGCTCGTGTTCGCGATCCTGAGTATCGAGGCGTTTGTGATGTATCCTTCGCGGCATGCGCTCGTAGACCATGAGGCGGAGCTCCAGAGGTAGCGCCATGAGATTGAAGCGCCGAGCTCCATGTTTCTTTGTCGCTTCATCAGGGTTAGACACCATTGCCAGTGGAGAAGAATATCTGTGATCCTGGACCTGTGCATTTGGTCTGGCAGAAGGGAGCTGAGATTGACCCGAGTTGAAGAGAACAAAGTTTAGTCCGTCTCGCTTTTAATATTTCTGAAGAGATTCCATGAGTGTGAGCTCTTCATAGATATACACTTGGTACTTGCCACAAAGTATTCAGCCATGGACACTGGGTCATGCTAGTACGCTGCTGCAGTATTGCTTCCATCGTACAATTACTTTATTTCAACTTATCAGAGCTCTTATGTCTGTGTTCACCAAGCGAGGCCACAATGGAGTGTCGCAGCGTCCATGATTGCGTGCTCACCGTCATTGCTGGTTCATATCCTAGCGCTAAAACAGAACTTGGGGTTCGGAAGTAAGGTTCATCAAATGAATTTTCTGGCAGCCTTGCATGATCGCAGTGTTGGTTTGGGACAAGCCTTTTTCAATCCCAATTAAATGAACCGATACCACAGCGCAATACTTGAAGCTTTGCTAAATTTCTCCAATGACCGTGGTTTTGTTAGTTATACAGATTTGTAGAAGCCTTGTCTTGGCGAAAGCAAACTTTGGTCCCAGGAAACCTTGGGTGGGAAGGAGGCTATTCGGAGCCTCTTCCGGAGAACAGGGCGCGAGGCGAGAACACCGAAACGAGATCTGCGAGCCAATATCGAGCGTTTAGAGCGTCGGGAGAAGTGAGAATCCTGTCTGTTCGTTTCGCTCTTCTTGAGAGTCTATTACTCGTTACGAGACTTCTCGACAATCAGTTCCGTGTCGCACAAGTGATACCACGTTTTTCGAAAGACGCAAGACCGGCAGTAACCCCACTCTGCAACTATCTTGCAAGGCAAGAAGGTCGTGCTCCGCAAGTGATTGGAAATGAGTCTTGGAGGTAAAAAGCGACGAAAACTGGCTGCACGCACGTGGTAGCATTTGTCTAGATTTCGTTCTTAGGCTCTGGCAAACGAAACTGCTACAACAAAGCATCAGCAGAGATCGAAGAATAACGCCCACTCGGTTCAGAGGTATTCCGAAGTATTTTGTGGCGCGACATGTTCCTCCGGAAAGCCATGGTGCCTGGCATCGCGGGTCCTGCTATCGCAGCCCGAGCTTCTGATTGGCGTGGTGCTGTGGTGAAACAGCATTCGAAGCTGATGTGGACGTTGCGAAACTGGTGGGCTATGTCCTGGAATAACAGGCATAGAGAAACCCTTCCGCCCAGAACTATGCTGGAAGCGGCGATCCCTTCGGGCTATGCCCAATCTTTCGAGGTCGAATCGAGGCGATCGTAGTGCGCGTCTGCTGACATTGCCCTTCTGTGTGACGATGTTCGCACTCTCTGGCGCTTGAGACTGAACATGTGACACGTTGAACAGATCTCAATCTGCGTCTCTTATATGTATGAAAGGTCCTGGGAAAGGGCAATTAGATCTGTCGCATCGCGGTATGTGGGAGTTCTGTGAATCTTGGCCTGAAGCTCAGGCGGACCCTAGACGGGAGCTAGACTACATCAAACCAGATTCAGCATAGTGCAACGTTCGATCGACATCCCGCATACGCCTTCGTCATTTGTTCTGGATCTTCTTATGCTTCGACCAACCCGTCCGTCTGAAACGTCTTACACATGTTCGTTGATCCTATATTACGGATCGCCACTTCCCGTTATGTGCAATGACGAGCAGGTACGACTTGGGCTGCGATAAGACAATAGTACTTAAGGCAAGTATGTCTTGAAGTCGAGGAGATGCCACCGGCAACTGCGATTGTACTAGAAGAGAATCCGAACACGATCCATCATGCCACATTTACATAACTATCCGCTCAGCCTCGCCGTGCGGTTTCGAGCACATTCAGATCCCACGCCACTGCCAACAAGAAGTTTCACAGTCGACAGATCGAGTACCAAACACACTGTGTTCACAGTCGACATGATTCAGCTCGATGGCACGAGTGAATCGAAACCTATCCGTACTCCGACAAAGCAATTCACACCCAGCCCGCCCAGCACGCAACGTTCAGGCGTCCGGAAAAGCTTTGCCAACGTATTCGGCAGCAAGAAGCGGACCTTGTCTGGCTTGCACAACGTCGAAGCAGACGATGATGACGTACCAGAGGATACCAGTCCGATGCGCATCATCTCACCCCGTGTAACAGACTGCGATCCGTTGGCCTCAAGCTCGCCAAGGACCACTACACCACGTACGAAATCGCGCACTTTCTCGTTCAAGAACAGGCACTCCAGTCGCGTATCACAACCAATCGCTGCAGTGCAAGCCCACCCCAAAGTACCGCAGCTACCGGCCAAGTCAAACGAAGAGGAAGTCATGAGCAGTGGAGTGGGACATCTCCCTGTCACCGATATGCCGTATCAATCACCGATGCGGGCACAGCCACAAAAGAATAGTCTCGGTAGGGATGGTGTTGTATTGCCTGCTTCGCCGACTAGAGAGGCGGCGCTGCACAGTCATCCGGTGGGAGAGATGGCGAGGAATGGAGAATGAAAAGGCGCGATACTGTGGGTGACGGGATATTGAAGGATGCGAGGTTGCGCTAAGGAGGCTGCCCATTGTACGAATTATGACACTCGAGGTGGTGATCATCGGTAGACGGTTTGGAGAAGATTATGAGTTAAACGAAGTTATGTCATCGTAGTCAGACACAAATGCACAAAAGCTGCACTTGCATCTCCCGAATCCCGCAAACCTATGCAACCGCACTCATGCTTGACATCCCAGCAACGCCCAAACCGAGCCCAAGCCTGTCTAGACCTTCAACCACAAGCTCAGCACGCCCTTCGCATACTCCACAATCTCATCTCCACCCAGCTTGCTCTCGCCGTACAGCCTGTCTACGAAGCTAATCGGCACCTCTGCAACTGTGCAGCCCATAGCCTTCGCCCGCACCATCATCTCCATCTGGAACGTATATCCTTTACTCTCCGTCTGCCTAATCACCTTCTGCAGTATCTCCTTCTTGTACAACCTGAAGCTGCCCGTCAAATCACTCACGCCCGGCCGCAGCACCGTATCCGCAAACAAATTCGCGCCCCTGCTGACGAACTTGCGCTTCAAGTCCCAGCCATACACGCCGCCGTCACCTGCATACCGCGTGCCGGTGACAATGTCGTAGTTCTTGGTCTTCTGTACGCGGATCATCTCTGCGATGAATTTCGGGTGGTGGCTGAAATCTGCGTCCATGATGATGACGAAGTTGCCGGTCGCGAATTGTAGGCCGTGGACGTAGGCGGTGCCGAGGCCGAGTTTGCCAGCGCGAGCGCGGATTTGAATGCGCTGGGGCGTGTAGGCTTTCTGGAGCTGCGCAGCGACTTCTTGCGTGCCATCGGGAGAACCGTCGTCGATGATGATGAGTTCCCAGTCAAGGTTGCTGAAGACGCGATTAGTGAATAATCTTTGGGGCGCTGGCGGGCAGGACTGGTCTGAAGACTTACTTCTCGGTGAAGGTCTTGTTCAGCAGCCATGTTATTATGGGGAGGTTGCGGCGCTCATTGTAGGTTGGGAGGAGGACGGAGTATTTGTCCTTTTTCGGTGTCGGCGCCATGATTGGTGATTTGGGTGGGATTCGGGAATGAGCGACTGCGGGTGAGGTTCGTGAGAGTGTGGGCGTGGAGGTCTGGAGTTGAAGATCGCGCGGAGGTGGTCGTGGCCGCATCGGAAGTGCCCAGACCACCTGTCCCTACCCCTTTCGAGTAGCCTACACCAACATACCAATCCCACGATGCAGGCGGCGCCAGCCAAGAGAAATTTGCTGCTATGCTTTGATGCATTTGGAACACTCTTCGCCCCGAGTGTTCCAATACCTCGAGCGTACGCTAGAGCCGCTGCACGTCATGGAATACTAGTGAGCGATACGCCTGAGGGCGAGTCTAGAGTGGGTGCTCGGTTCAAGGAAGCATTCAAGAATGAGTCGAAGAGAAATCCAAACTATGGCAAAGTCACTGGACTCGGGGCAGAGCGGTGGTGGGGAAATGTAAGTGCATTCTGTTGACACGTGCCACACCGTGGCTGCAGAACTCAAAGCAACATTGGGAGTTGGCGAGCCTTGATGATGCCGTAATTACTATCTTGACCAGTCTGCATGTACGATTGTGATAGCACTTTTTGCTGACGCCAGGTCAGATAATACGCAACACCTTCACTTCCTTTCTCAAACCTGGTCAAGAAGTTCCATCAGCTCTTGTCACGGATCTACTTGAACAATTCTCCACCAACAGAGGCTACACCCTGAAGCCCGACGTAATTGACTTCTTCCAAGAGCTTAGAAAAAAGAAGACCATTGGCAAGACACAAGCGATGCTGTGGCCTTTCCAGAAAACCGTCGTTGGTATCATCACCAACTCCGACCATCGAGTTCCAGGCATATTGGCGTCATTCGGCCTCAACGTGAGCAAGAAACGAGTCGGTGAAAGCTCGGGGCTTGCAGAACCCTCGTCGGAGCATGACATTGACTTTGTGGTACTAAGCTACGATGTTGGTCACGAGAAGCCAGATCGTCGAATCTTTGATGCAGCGACCCAGCTCCTCGCGGACAGCCTTAAGGAGGATGGAGAAGGTCTAACAACTGACGACTTCGAGAGACTGTACGTGGGCGACGAGATCGAAAAAGACTACATTGGCGCCAGAGCAGCTGGCTGGGATGCAGTTCTGCTCGATCGACACGACAGCGCGAAGGGATTTTCGCCAGGTAACGACGAGAACTTCTCGTTAGGTGAGGTGGACGTTAAGGACAAGGAAGGAAATGACCGGAAAGTAACAATGGCAAAGACCCTGTTTGCGTTGCAAGAGTGGCGGCCCCGTGGATGCGTTGAAACATAAACACAAAATTACAAGTCAAACAGGTTCCCGCTTGACCTCTGTAGTAGGACGTCTCAGCTCAAGAATGTCCGCAAGCTTGACATGCCCTTTGCCACCCCAGCCTGCCGCACCTTGAGCGACGTCCGGCCTCACACGGATATACCAGCTCCACGCTCTCTTATCCATATCTTCCTTGCTCAAGACATGTGCCCAGGATTCGAAGAGGAGTTCCAGAGCACCCAATAGCAATCCGAGATTGTGTTCCTTCTCAGCCGCCATAGCGGCCGCAGTTCGCTTCTTTGCTTGTCCTGCTTCCTTTTCATCCTTTGGTGTTTCAAACGCCTTCATCAGATATGACCGCGCTGACTGAGCGGTGTATATTGGGAGCTGACTCGATGCAGCCCTATATGTGCCAGTATGGGCAGATGTGGAGGCCTTCTTCATGGCTTCCAGGTCAATACCCCAGAGTGCCGGCTCTTTAGCAACAGGCTCTTCTGCAAGCGTTGCTGTCGACAAGGCCAGTGTTTCTTGCGTTGGCGCTTCGAGCGTGCCTTGCGTACACGGCTCCTCCCATTCGTATCCCCATCTCTTCATGACATGGACGTCCCGGGTCATAATTCGCACTACTGGTTGGCCTTCACCCCAGCCCTCATCTTCCGCTGCCTGACCGTTTTCGATGCCAATATGAATGGCTTTACTTTTACTGTTCATTGAGGTCACGGCCTGAGCCAGACTCAGTCTACTGGATATCGGTTGGTCGGGCATAGTGTATTTCAGGAGCGTCACCGCGAATGCTAATACCAAGGGCGCTCGATTGGTGTACACAACTGCTGACCTTAATCTTTCTTCATCTCGTACTGCTTCGGGCAATGCTAATGATGCCTCCATCTCGGCAGGACTAAGCGGAACGCCGTATGATGGCTTGGTCTTCTTTGGTGACGGTGCTGGTATGCCAGCCGACGCAGAGTCGCTCGACTTGCGCTTCTTCGACACTCTTTTCGCTGCATTGAGCACTTGTCGTGCTACCTTATCGTCATCGAAGATTCCCTTAAGTGTGGCGATATTTGAGCCTGCAACGTCCGATACACTGCACGCGTCAATTGCCCGAACTTGCCGAGAATGCGTGTTCACGTGCTTACGTGTTTAGCTTCATAGCTTGCATGTCTTTGACTTTACCGAGTGCTTGCGCGAGAGGTACCTTCGCGTCTTGCGAAAGAAAACGTAGTAGATTTTGAAGCTCCTGTGCAGATGCCATGACTAAAAGGAAGTTGCTCTTTAGGCTGCAGCGGAGCAGAACGAGGGCATCTCAGTTGATGCGTCGGAGGCATCCAGGGTCCAGCACGCGCCAAGGAAGTGAGTGATTGGCGCTGGGATGTCACGGATCGTTCCCCGCGGCCGCGACTTCAACTTTCCCAGTCTCTCAAGCAGACCTAATCACTTTTTACTTCATTTTAGGCCACCCTTCCGACATTGCCGCAACCACCATGTCGTTGAAACTATACTACTACTAAAGTAGCGCGTCGCAGGAACGAGAGCCTCTCACGGCGCAAGCTCAACGACAGAGCGTAAAGCTTCAAAATTATTTGAGCATGGCGTTCAAGTTCTCGCTCGGCGCGGCGAAAGGCAACAAGCCGCAGCAAAATGCCAAAGCTAAAGCAGAGGAAGAAGCGAAAGCTTTGGAGGAGAAGCTAGCTCTTGAGAAGGTGATGGCTGACTTCGAGGAGGAACACAATGGCAAGAACAGCATTCTGGGCGAGGCAGAGCGGGATCACAGAGACGAGGAAGACGTTTTCGTTCCTACAGGAAGCAAGAGACACTTTACTGGCAGGCAGCGATCGATGAAGAGCGGCCCTGGAACACTCGAGCCCGAACCTCTTGACGGCTTTCCAAGACCAGGCGGTCCCGGAAGGCTTGCGCCGCCATCGCAACCACGATTTGGCGGGGGCTTCCCCACAGGTCCTGCCGCGCTCGAGGGTCCCAGACAAGCCGACAACGTATACACGACGCTCGTAGCGAAGGCATCGAACCTGCCACCGAACATCGATCCGCGGCGGGTTGAGGAGTTGTTCGCAGACTTCCCTTCGCTCAAAGTCACGAAAGTCGAGAAGATTCCGCCTGGTGGTCCTGCAACCAAGGGCCGACCATCAGCGACAATGAAAGTAGTGTTCGACAAATCTGCCGTGGCGCGAGATTTGGACGATGTAATGATGAAATTAAACGACAAGAAATATCTTGGAAAGGGATACTACTTGCATCTTGATAGATATCTGGGTGGCAAGGCTGCAGATACGGCACAGGTCAAGGAGCCCTTTGGCGCGCGATGGCAGGCGCCAGAAGTTGTCAAGGGGTATGCTCCGCCGCCAGATCTGGGCGGAGGAAACAGAGACGGCCCGCGCGAAGATCGCGACCAGTTAATTGTCACTGCCAACCTACCTCCTGATATGTCGATGCTGCGCCTCATTCACCAGACTATCGAAGGTGTCATCCTGGGCGGCGTGGAGTTTGAGGCTGCACTTATGAATGATCAGCAAGTGCAGGACGAAGAGCGCTTCGCTTGGTTGTACGATCAGAAACACCCACTGAATCGATATTACCGATGGCGCATGCACCAGGTCGTATGTGACACCTCAAATTCAGAGATCTTTGAGAACTATGGACTATGGAATGGTCCAACCGAACCACTGGCCGACGAATTCGCGGATAGTTTAGGCGCATTTGATCCCGCTGACGACGACTCGGATAGTGACGAGGAAGAGCAAAAGCCACAGCATAAACCGCTACCAATTGGTGACAACTACCCAGGACGCGTCGATAACGGCTACGGCATATTAGATCCGCGATCTCGGGCGATGCTATTGTGGCTCCTGACCTCGCTGCCCCCTGGAAGTATCGTCATTGATGATATTGCGGCCATATCTGTCTTCGCCGTGGAGCACGCAGCAGCGGGCATGAACGAGGTCGTGGACATTCTTCTCGATAATGTTGTCAACCCTTTTCAATTGACAGATGCCAATCCAAGGAATCGTCCCACGGAATTAGAAGGCAAGGATGACATCAGGCGTCCTGATGTTCGGCAGGTCACGCTCAACGCAATCCGCATCGTTCACGACGTTCTTTTCACGACATCCAAAGAGTCAGGGGTCGCCTACAAGTACCGGTTAGCCATTGGCACACAGCTTCTCGAACGCAAGATCTTCGAGCACTTGGAGCAATTGCCAGCCCAGCTCGAGATGGGCCGGATGACTGAGAGGAGTTATCGAGACGAGGTAAATGTCATCTTGAAAGTGTGGGAGGACGAATCGTTCTTCGAAAAGGCTACACTTGAGCGTCTGGAAGAGATCTTCAACGCCCGCGAGCGACAAAGAGAGCAAGACGAACACGAGAGGAAGGTGGCAGAAAGGCGAAAACGCAAGGCTGCTCCCAAGGTTGCTACAGCGACGAAAGCCGAGGGCATGAAGGAAGACGAGGAAGAGGACATGGAAGTCGAAACTGCGCAGACGCTCGATGAACAAGTAGAAGATGCACCAGTTCAGATCTCAGAGACGTGGGGTGCGGTGGTAGAGTCTACAGATGCCGCACCTCCGACGGCCGGTCAAAAGCCAGAGCCTGAGGAACATGCAGCAGCACCCGCAAGTTCTCCCAGTCGAGCAGCAGTTCCTGATGAGATCCCAGGTGAGACAGCAGCAGCGCGAGCTCGCCGGCTGCGACCGAAGGCGGAAGACATGTTCGCGTCGGATGAGGAATAGGATCCCTCCGGCGGTGAACACTCCGACTAGTCTCAGCATAGGAGTACAATCAGTGGTCACCAGTCCGTAGAGCACAGCGACTGTCAGATTAGCAGGTCGTGTTCGAAGATGTAGACATGAAGATACCCAGCTGCTTCAATCACATACATAAAGCATACACTCTATAAGTTCGTCACCACGTACAGCTCCGCGGTACACCGCCCCTTGCAGCGTGAGAAGCGAAGGGTCCTGCTAGTGTAGACTAGCGATTCCGCCCAATCACACCCCGCACCCGCTGATAGCTCGCTTGACAACATTGACGGCAGAAGTTGCAGCGGCAGCGCAACAACAACGCTGGCCTGCCTTGTCTCGAGTGCTCTCAGCCTCTCGTGTCTCTTGTTGTGCTGACGCGCATGTCCATACCAGCTTGTCGCGCAGTCCCGTGTCCTGGCGGCTTCCTCGTGATTGGCGCCTAGGCTGCTACGATCATCGGCTCAAGCTGCTGCGCTCCGCTCCGACTCTCCACAGCGTACGGCCGTCAGAACTTCTTTTACCCCACCTCTCAGGGTTAACCCGCGCAGTTTCCTCCCTTGTCGTAGCTCGCGGCATACGGCAGAGCAGAGACAATCTATCCCAGGGCCGCCAAGCGGGCGCTCCTACTCCGCATCAACTCCGTATCTCGACGCCGTAGCGTCAGATCTAGCCCACTCCCACAGTCATGCCTTGCTTTCTGGGCTTGGTGAGTCTCCGGCCCGCAGCGAGCGCGTGAGCAAACTGCTGACTTCTGCTTCCTCTGCAGGCTGTCTCGATACACACGCCCAGTGGCCCTCTGGCAGAGTACTCGATCCAGAAGCAGTCCAAATTCCACCGCATCACGTCGTACATCCCCGTCCCGCCCGCAAAGGTGCCCCCGGGCGCAACCAAGCCAGAGCAGTCCACCTTCGCCATTTCCATTACTCTACTCACGCCCGGCCTCCATGTCCCGTACTCGACGCCCAAGCCGACCCCAGACGACCCCAATCCCAAGGCGAAGGTTGTCGGGGGCCTCCCAGGCTACACCGGCGAGCGGGGCAAGTATGCCGCAACCATAGCCCCATACAAGCCCCTAACCACGTCACCAAACGAGACAATCGCCGCGTACATATACTTCGACGGCCGCGCAAAGGAGGAGGTCGCGACCCTGCTGCGGCGAGGCGAGGAGACTTGGGTCAATTCGCGGTGGGTCAGTGTCCCAGACTCTGAGGGAGGCGGCCTGGCTGAGCGTGAATTTCTCTTCCGCGAAGTCGGTCTCGAGCGCTGGCTTAATGGGCTGGATCTCGAGGGGAAAGATAAGGATGTGGCGGCCAAGATTGAGCGGAGAAAGCAGCGGCTGGAGAAGAAAAGACGAAAGCGGAGAGAAGCACAGGGCAGCAGCGATGAGGAGGAGGGCAAAGAGCCGCGCAATGGCGTACTACGATACGGAGAGAACAAGGACGCACCCGTAGAGTCGTTATCAGGGAATGACGACTTCTTCACGACCGACTCCGACGACACAGACGACGAGGGCCCGGTCCCTGAAGCAGCTGGGCAAATCAAGGTCGCACTATTCCGTGTACTGGCGTCTGGCGAGATCAAGCGCGGCGAATACTCCCCCCAATTTGATGCCCATGACGACGACGAACAAAACGGCAACGGTGAGGGAGAAGATGTCGACCACACGACGAGCTTTGCAAAGCCTAAGACGCTGGACCCAAAGTCTATCAGTACTCAGACAGTCACTGGAATCGACCCTCCCGACAAGCCTTATGCTGTCTTCACCTTCTTGTACCGCGGAGAACGTACGTGACTATCATTCAAGATACAATGAAACATGCTAACAGCAAGCAGGTCAACTGCGTAAAATGGGCATACTCGAGTCCAACAAGACTCCGGTCGTATCACCTGCAGCCCGACGGAAATCCGGCGCTCTAGATTTTGGAAGTCTCAAGCCATTGGACGCCGCAGCGGGCACGAAAAACTTTGGCGGCTACCGAGACCGCTCGCAAACATCACCCAAGTCCAAGGTCAAGACGGAGGAAGACATGGACAGTGATGCAGACGATGAAGATGAGGTCAAGGTCGAGGACATTGAAGAGGAGAAGGACGAAAGCGGCAAAGGGCTCTTGTCACCCGAGGATGCACTTAAGCAAGGTGAACTTGCTGAAGGCGTACGGAAGATCAAGCTCAAGCGTCAACATTCCGCTGAGCCTTTGGGCCGCCCCTCTGCTGCCACGGCGTCTGATGCCTCGGGCTCGCCGCTCTCTGGTACACCAGCACCCGGCATCACCACCACCGAGGCTTCTTCGTCTACCACAGCAGCCAAGCCCGCAGTAGAAACCACCCCCGAGAGCAGCATCGCATCGCCCTTCAAGAAGCAGCGCGCCTCTCTCCCTGGCTTTGACGACAACGTGCGCAAGAGCCTCGGCCAAGCACTCATGGACGCCCAAAAGGGCAGAGGGAACTCGGAAGGCAACATCCCAACGCTTGAAACCAAGATGGAAGAAGACGAGGAACTGTGACTCTGGGACATACGTTTACAGAGCGCGTTTGGCTGACTTGGATGCCATGTTATGTTGATGGCAGGCAAATGCGAGTTATCTACGCAATGACGAGCGAGCTACGGCTTTTGATAAAGACCAATATACCACACGGCACCGAAAGGAGCCGCCTTTTTTGATCCCGCTTTAAATCACAATCGACTTCGACTTGGAAACCTGGGGGGTGGGAGGGTTTAGAGTGGGGTGGTTTGGATACCTTGTACTTGTTCAGACTATGTGGTGGCAGCTTTGGTTGTTTTTTTCTGATCAAGGGGGGGTTGAGTGCATGGTAGATGAGCGAGCGGCATTGAGCGCGAAACGTACAATTGAATGTAAAGTGTGTGTCCCGCGGCGCGTGAGTTTCGGATTTATATGGATTTTTGAACACGTGAAACCATCTCTGAGGATAGTAATGACAGATTCCAATTCAAAGTCTCACATATGACTAGATCGATGTCCTATGCAGCCTGCAACTTGAACTCGGCAGCACCCAGTTCCCATCCTACACCCTCGCCATCCCTCCGCGCAGCCAATTTCCCCGCCAAATCGACCTTCCGATCGCGATTCCGCTCCGTACACAATTCATACACGGTACTCAGATTAAACACCATGGCATGGAACGCGGGGCCCGAACCAACAAGGCCCTCGAGAAGGTGTTTTGCTTCGGCGATGCGGCCCGTGTACACGAGGCACACGGCGAGGTTTTGAGCGATCATTGCGTCGCTGGGGTATTGGGTGTGCAGGGCTTGGAAGGCGGATGTTGCGGCGGGGAAATCGGAGTCGGCGAGGTGGAGGAGGGCGGAGAGAGTTGCGGGAATGAGGGTCTGGGGGGAAGAAGCAGTGGTGGTGTGGGAAAGGGAGCGACGGGCGGAAGATATGTCGCCTACGCGGAGCCAAACGAGGGTTTCCATGATGCGGATGTTTATATCAGATTCGTCATTCTCCGCGGGCTCGGTGTCTGAAGCAGCAGGCGGAGATAGTGTAGCCAAATGTCGACCCGCGCCTTCGAGATCGTCCATTTCAACGAGCACACTTGCGACTCTGACGCCGCATTCTCGTAGCCTTTTCCTCCAGGTTGCTTTTTCTGCATCTGGTGTTGTGCTCTTGACGAGCATTTCTCTGCATTCACGGGCCAGCTCGAAATACCCCATGACGCCCTTGCGCCATTCGCCATATCCGAGCGCCGCGAGACGTACGCATAGCACGCGTAGGTCCCATGGGACAAGATGCGCGCCGGTAAGAGGGTGTCTGTAGTATGCGCTGCTCAGGTCGCCGAGGACTTTCGATTCTTGCGCTGCAAGAGCATGCAGGTTGAGGAGACAGAGACACGCGAGCCGGGTGTGCAGCAGGTGTAGGAGCGTGGAGTGGTCGAACGGACTGCCGGTGACAATGCTACGTGCAGCGGAGACGGCGGCGAGGCGGTAGTGTCCCGTGTAGAGGAGGGTGCTGAGCGGCGTGGAGGGCGACGGCTGGTTGGGGGCGGTCTGGAAGGGGGTCGCTGGCGGTGGGAGAAGGTGGTAGCTGGGTGCTGTTAGGACATGTGTTGGGAAGACGGGCAGCGAGGAATGGTGTACATACGCGGTCGGGTCTTGCAGGAAGCTCAAGTCCTTGGAGGGCATGTCGTCGATGCCACGGGAGGAGCCATCTTGCGGGGAGAGAGGGCGAGGCCGCGAGGGGGTCCGGGCTGGGGAGCGGACGCGCGATGGGAGGTTTGTTGTGGACGGGGAGAGGCTTGTCGGTGTACTGGCGGAGAGAGGACTATGGGTTGAGGTCAGACTGTGGTCTTCATGATTACGGATGCTATCCCTAGCGACGTCTTGCACGCTTCAATTCATAGCATATACGGCTTCACCAGTCGCATGGGGGGACATACTCATCATCTCCATCCGTATCGAGCGGTCCCCGCGTCAACTGCCTGGTCAAGGGGGCCACTGCTTCATTTAGCCTGGCAAACACGAGGAAGTGACGATGGAAGGTGTACCTCGGCGTCGCTCATCACCAGATCCAGGAACACGGCCATGGCTCCGTGACCGTTCGGTATTTGACGGTGGAACTTGCATCGTTCACTCCTGGGCAGCAGTCAGCCAGCTCAAATCAGGCACATGTCATAGGCGGTCCCATCCGATCTCGGGCTTCCCCACACTGACCATGCCGAATCCAGCCCTAGCGCGGTCCGCTCCACCGGCGACGGCGCTCGAGAATGGTGACTGTGTGTGCTCGAGGCCTCGGACAGGCGACACACGAAAAGGCGACGCCTGCCACTTTTGCCCTTCACTCCCCACGTCAATTTGCTTCTTTCTGTCTGCCCCTCCCCACTCCAGCGTGTATAATAGTCCTGCGGGGCGCTCTTTCCCACCATGCAGCAAACACGCACCCGCGCCATCCAGTCTCTGAAGGGCTCGCGCAGCTTTTCCACCACCGCCCAGAAAGCCGCCGTCTCGCCCTTCAAGAGACCCGCACAGGCGACCGCCGCCAAAGTCGTCAAGGACGATGTACGAAGAACACAGAGCACCGCGGCCGCTGCCGCACAGACGGCGCCGCGCACACGGCCTGCGCCCGCCTTCAACCGCGAGGACTACAGTGTCCAGCCATTGAAGCCATACCGCGCCCCCGAGATGGACCACTCCTTCGTGGGCATGACTGGCGGCGAGATCTTCCACGAGATGATGCTCCGCCAGGGCGTCAAGCACATTTGTACGACTCCAACTCCATTCCGCCGCGGACTGCGTCAAATTTGCCTGTGGTGACCAACGCTAACATGTGACTCAGTCGGCTACCCAGGCGGCGCTATTCTGCCCGTGTTCGATGCCATCTATCAGTCAAAACACTTTGACTTCATCCTGCCACGACATGAGCAGGGCGCCGGCCACATGGCCGAGGGTTACGCTCGCGCCAGTGGCAAGCCGGGTGTGGTTGTCGTCACATCCGGGCCTGGTGCCACCAACGTCGTCACACCCATGCAGGACGCCCTGATGGACGGAACACCAATGGTCGTATTCTGCGGACAGGTCGTCACAAGTGCCATTGGCTCGGATGCATTCCAGGAAGCCGACACCGTCGGCATCACGCGAGCATGCACAAAGTGGAACGTACTGGTTAAGAACATTGCGGAACTGCCGCGCAGGATTAACGAGGCTTTCGAGATTGCGACGAGCGGCCGACCAGGTCCCGTGCTCGTCGACCTGCCCAAGGATGTCACCGCTGGTACCCTCCAACGCGCCATCCCGATGAGCAGCTCCCTCCCAACGTCCGTGAGTGCTGCGACCATCGCCGCGAGAGAGTTGAGCAAGAAGCAGCTCGACACCTCCATCCGGCGGTCGGCAGACCTTCTCAACATCGCAAAGAAGCCCGTCATCTATGCTGGCCAGGGTATCCTACAAACGCCAAATGGCCCCGAGCTGCTGAAGGAGCTCGCCGACAAGGCAAAGATCCCCGTGACCACAACTCTGCAAGGCCTTGGAGGATTCGATGAGCTTGATTCAAAGTCTCTGCACATGCTCGGCATGCACGGCTCCGCGTATGCCAACATGGCCATGCAGGAGGCGGATCTGATCATTGCTCTCGGTGCGCGCTTCGATGATCGTATCACCGGAGCCATCGCCAAGTTTGCGCCTGCGGCAAAGGCAGCAGCAGCTGAGGGCCGAGGTGGCATCATTCACTTCGAGATCATGCCCAAGAATATCAACAAGATTGTTCAGGCGACCGAGGCCGTTGAAGGTGACGTTGGCGCCAGCCTGAAGCAAATGCTTCCCCTCGTCAAGACCGTGCAAGAGCGAAATGAGTGGTTCGGCCAGATTGATGACTGGAAGAAGCGCTTCCCGTGGGCGTACGAGAAGGAGGGCGAGAACGGACTCATCAAGCCACAGACTGTGATTGAGACGCTCTCAAATCTTACAGCGGATCGCAAAGGCGAGACAATCATCACAACTGGTGTAGGACAGCATCAGATGTGGGCGGCGCAACATTTCAGATGGAGGCATCCCCGCACCATGATTACATCCGGTGGTCTCGGTACCATGGGTTACGGTCTCCCTGCCGCCATCGGCGCAAAGGTCGCGCGACCGGAGTGCCTCGTTATCGACATCGACGGAGACTCCTCATTCAGCATGACCCTGACCGAGCTTTCAACTGCCGCTGAGTTCAATATTGGTGTCAAGATCATCGTGCTCAACAACGAGGAGCAGGGTATGGTCACACAATGGCAGACCTTGTTCTACGAGGACCGCTTCTCACACACACATCAACGGAACGCCGATTTCGTCAAGCTTGGCGATGCGATGGGTGTCCAGGCGCAGCGATGCGTCAAGCCTGCTGAGCTAGAGGAGAAGCTCCAGTGGCTCATCAACTCGGAAGGCCCGGCTCTGCTTGAGGTTGTGACTGACCAGAAAGTGCCCGTGTTGCCCATGGTTCCTGGTGGAAATGCCCTCCATGAATTTATCCTTTACGACGAGAGTAAGTCCCAGTCCATTTCCACAGCTAGTGCTTCAAATGGCTAACGAAAGTACAGAGGTCGCAAAGGAGCGAAGAGCCCGTACCAAGGAACGATCAGGTCGCTAAGCTAGTCACCAAAGCTACCACAGTCTCTTGTGTAATTTTCTCCGTGTACAAATTTGGGTCTGATCCGGCGTTCATACCATTCAGCTATCTAGCCAGTCGTTGAACCGCATATTCGAGAAAAGTTGGACGAGTCAAAAAAGTAGTGATATCATTTTGCGCGGAACTTCGCTTTCGTGGTTGGGAGGCTTGACGCTGCGTTTTTGATAACCATGGTTCATGAATGCACGCTATTGAAGCAGCGAAGAGGAATATGAGAAGAGAATATAATTTCGACACAGCTCGTCTGTCTTTGCAATTATTGTTCATGCAATTCATCACACGTACGAGATCCTGAAGTCATAGAAGCTACACTTTCAACCCACAAAACCAACACATTCCAACAGCGAACATGTCCAGCAGCAAGCAACAAGACACGTGAGTTTGGTCCTGCGACATCCTTCACGATGGCCTTTCGCGAGTACAATCTAACATACAGCACAGTCCCGCCATGAACCTTTGCCTCGCAACGCATGAAGACAAAACACCATCCCCAAGATCATCTCAAGAGTCCGTCCCTCTCCCTTCCCATCCCACCCTCAAATCCAACCAACTCTCTCTCTCTCCTTTCAAACCCTCCCACTAACCCCAACAAGCTCCTGCCCACCACGCTCGCGCTACACGCGCCGCATGTCAACCTTCTCTCCCAACACCACTTTGCGCGACAATTGGTCTGCGGAGACGCTTGTTAATCCCGGCCCGGCGATACAGATTGTTGACGGAAGTCCGGAGGTTATGGCTGAGATTGCGGCGATTGAGCGGCGGGAGAGGATTGAGGCCAGGTTGGACGTTGATGATGGTGGGAACGGGGATGGGGATGGGGAGGGTGTGAAGAAGTGTTTTCTAAAGAGGGTTGTTGAAGCGATTAGGACGTTTATGAAGGTGTAGGAGGGATTGAACCTTCGCGTCGAATCTTTCTTGTTGGCTTTGAGATTGTATATATATTTACTTACATGATGGGGAAACCATAATCGGAACTCCTAAACGGCTATTCGGTGCGCCCATGACGTTTGTAGTCACGAAGTAGCTGAAACCTAGCTCTAAGTTAACCTTAGTAAACAACGCTTCGATTCTGCATTGTATGAAAATGCTGTAAGCAGGCAAGATGTTAGGGGCAGGAAGTCGTAAGCAAATTTTTGCAGGTAGGTAAAGATGTTGCTAGCAGATAAACATATACAGTTTGCGCGAAGCTACTTACATATCGAAGACTACTAGTTGCAACTTTCACTTATTGTAGGGGCCTTCAATCTACGTATACAGACTTCAGAGGCGCGCTGAATAGCCAAATGGGGATTCCGATTATGTTTTTATACCTATATGATACCTTGGTCTCTTCTGATGTCCGAATAAATAAATCGAGTCTCTATGCCTTTCGAATCTTGACATAACACACAACCGGACTTCGCGTCAATTGCTCCATCGGCTCAAAACTAGCCAAGTCGCCTTCAAGCGGCTCGTACATATACGTCCACACCGCGAGCGTCAGTGCAATTTTTAATTCCAGATACGCAAGTCTCTTGCCAAAACATCCTCGATGGCCACCGCCGAATTGGAAATGCGGGCCCGCTGACGCATCGAAGACTTGCGTGCCGGTCGCATCGTCATTTACGAGCCAGCGCTCAGGGGTGAATACTTTGATGCTTTCGGGATCCCAGTCTCGCGTTTTGCCGCCTGAGGCTGCAAGGTATTGTGGTGAGCGCAGGTCATCGGGAATGGGGTATGCGGGGTGTAGGATTCCGCCGCCAGCGCCAAACATCAGAATCATGGTTCCCTTGGGCACGATGTGGCCAAGAATCTTGACGTCTTGGGTTGTGGTGCGGGATGACATGGGCGCTGTCTGGCCGTTGCGGAGGAATTCTTCGATGCAGGCGTCGAGGTAGTGGCATTGCGTGCTGGCAATTTCGTGGGCATTGGGAACGCGGTCCTCGGATTTAGCGGCTGAGTAGGTGGCGTGGAGACTCGTCCGCAGTTTGGATTGCACGTTCTGATGCGCGGCGAGAAATTTGAGGGACCAGAGCAGTGTGGTAGAGGAGGTGTCGTGGCCAGCCATGAGGAGGCCGAAGAGCTGGGGAAGACATTAGCAGAAGTCTTGCAATGTAGCCGGGACGACGGTGGCTTACTTCATCGCGCATGGCTCTGGAGTAGTAGTTCGGGGCGCGTCCCGCTTTATCGGCAATAGCCTTTTCTCTGCGCAGCATGTGGTCTAGTCCATTCGTGATTTTGCCGGAATCGCCCTTTTCTTGATTTAACCTGGCCACTGCTTTCGATATTTCCTCTGTGATTGCTTGGTCCTTCGCTTTTGCATGGCGACGCAACGAAGGGATGTAACGCTGAACGAAACCAGTCACTCTGGGAAACGGAGATTTGGAACAGTCCTCGATGCTGTCGGTGAGCCTTAAGATCGCTTCGAACGCTGGTGGACCTTGGACGTGAGGGAACTCGACCGCTTCATGTGGAGATTGTGGGCGGTCAACACTCTTCAGTGCAGAAAGATTGTCGATCTGGTTGCTCGTAACGGTTGCTCCTCCAAGGCCGAAGAACACGGCCCAAATTGCGTCCATCGCAGTTTCATAGACATCCGTCTTGACCGAGAACGGGTGACCCTTGCTGAGGTGCATCTTCTCCGACCACAATTTCATTAGGTCGACAAAGCTAGCGTGCAAATATGGCCCAGCGACGTTATTCAAGAAAGAAGGTGTCATAAGATCTTGCAACAGCTTCCTATTTGCTCTGAAGACATCATTTGTAGCCTGTACGGTATGGAAGTCTGGGACAAGGCCATACATAATATCGCTGATAAAGTCTGGTTTGTCGAACTCCTTAGTGCGACGAAGAAGAATATCCTAGCTAGTGTAAGCTTTAATAAGAGTGCAAATGATGGTACGCACCTGAGTTTCGCGGTAATCGTTGATCAGGACTAATGGTTTGCCGAACAGATTTATGAACATTTGTACAATGGGCGAGTTGAAGCGAGTACTGTAGCCTCCCATCCAAGCGCTGACTTCCTTGGATGTCTGAAGGTGCTTGAGCATGGCTGGGATGTCGCCGAAGATGGACTTAGTTGCTTCTTCATTGTCTGGTTGACAATCAGTCAATGTCCTCTCCGATACTGCACGATAGGGGTTCTACGTACATGGAATGCCTGGGATAGGTTTTGGCAAGAGCCAACGATACAGTAGAAATGTGCCCAGAAAAAGCGCACCAGTAACGGCAATTGTAGTGGGCGAGCCCAGGGCGCGTAACGGGCCCAGGGAATCCATGGTGATGAACGTCCAAAGCCGATCAGAGAATCGTCGTGCGTGTGGTGTTGTACAAAAGCGGATATCGAAGACACGCGCTGCACTTTTGTTTATCAAGCGACTGCTGCGTAGTCATCCCTTAGATGATATAAAGCAGTTGTCGCCAAGCTGTAGGGATTTGTTCGGCTTCTGCCAGCCGGTCCTCGTTTCTCTTACAGACGGCACAGGTCTTGTAAGCTGACAACAAGTATGATGGCGAAACGTTTCACGGCCTATGGCAATGTCTCGATTATGGTGCTTGCGGAAGGATCGCTAGCGTACGGTCAAAGAGGCTACTGCTTACGGCAGCAATATGAGATTCAACCCTCACGCGTGCCTAATAAGGCAGGAATTTTGGTGGCGCATGAAAGTGAGAGCCGAGTTTTGCGCATGGTACCAGCATAACGTTAATATGTAGCTGACGCTGACTGGCTTCGTACTGTTGGGTTTCTTGGTCGTAGGTGGAAACCGTGGGCGCCTGCGCGGCAGGTCACACAGCGGAAGACCCCAGCAGTGCGGGACAACTATCCATCCGTGGTAGCGCTCAGTGTTCGCTCTTGGTGTTTCGATGTGTGCACTCCGCGAAACCGTATCACGCACACGTCATCCCTCCGGCAGTGCGCATCGAGGGCTTGCTCTTCCTAGCCATCGTTGTATTCAAGCAAAAACGTGAAATATACGGAAACTTTAGAGGCGGCTGGACGATCGACATTGATGCTACCCTCATATGAGAAGCGAGTGTTGGTAGACGGGAGGCTACCGCGGCACACTCGTGAAATTAGGCCCGTGCGTCGCATTAATCCCAATTGGAAGTGGTAGATGCCACCTCCGCGCTTCCAAGGATTCCTTCCTCTGACATCAGCAACCAATGAGGTCAATGGGCTTACAGCGAATAGCAGACAGGAATGCCACATGTGTTCTTCAGGCTCTTGATCTGTGTCACAAGCTGCCAGCAAGAGCAGGCGCAGATGCCGTGCTGCGAATAAATTAATGCGCTGCATGCGCGCTCCCAGGAATTGAATCAGATCGTACGGTCGTAAGGGGCACAACTTCGATGGTGTAGCAACAAGCACATTATTCCAGCCATACTGGGATCCCGGGAATAATTTGAGTGCAGATAGCTGACGAAGAGATGAGACAGTCTTTGAGCTTACATACTAGCTGCGTCCAGCGGTCCTACGCGATCCGATCAAACTGCTCAATCAAACGACGCATGTGGCCCGGAGTAGCGCGTCTTCTAGGATACAGGGGCTCTAGGAGCTCGATAACATCGGGTGCAACAACGGACAGAGCACATGGCTATTGTGAGCCTCATTGTAAGAAGCACGGTGTACGCTTTTCCAGGAGCCGGAGAGCAGACGAACGTGGTCCTAGTTTGGGATAAGCGGACACATCGTAATCAGCTTCCTCGTTGTCTAAGAAACCAATTCACAATTTATTCTCTGCATGTTTGACATGAGAATTTGTTCTTACTGACAAAAGATCGAGTAACATAGCTGGATAATGTATGATGCTCTGGGAAGAATGTATACTGCTTCGATGCTTGGCTGAAAACTGGTGTGTTACCAAATGTGGCATTTAGAAATCATCACGTGAAACTGGGCCTATCGCTGCATGGAACCAAAAACCAGTCTGTGTGAAGCGCTGATGAAGCGACTTGTCATAAATCTATTCCAGAACTTCTACTTCTGGCGTGCGAGCGCATGCTCTAGCTATGGCCGCGAGGTATAATAACCATCAAAACGACTGTCCCTGTCCCCACGCTGTCGTAACAATCATCACTGTATACTGGTGACTCGCATCCCACTATGCGCGTTACCTCAGTGGTAATATCCTCTCCTCCGTCAGATCCGCGGCACCCTTCATTGGTACCACCGCCGGACTCGCTGCTGGCGTGAGCCAAGCCGCATCGCCATCGTCGACCACCTTCACGGCTTTCTTCCTCTGGTTTACATAGCCTTCACCAGGGCTGGCCCACGCGAAGCCGAACCATACGCCCAGCTCTTCCCTGACGCCATCAGCTAAGATTTGTACCGCCTTCCGCCTGTTCCTGCTCCACTCCCAGGCGCGATACCAACGACCTGCTTGCACGGCTGTTTCCTCGCCGCCCTCGAGGCCGTCGAGTATAGATCGCCAGACTAGCATTGTCTTTTCAAGCTCTGATGCTTTTGATACTCCGATGACGCTGACACCGAGTTTGGAGCCGCCTACGTCGCGGTTGGATTCGTGTTTCCAAGGCACGCCTGAGGCTGGATCGCCATGTGAGCCGCACATTGAGCCGGCTGAGATCCAGGATTCGAGCGCAAAACGAATTGCCATGACCTCGATCCGTTCGCCATAGCCGTCGCAGAAATCGCTTGCTCGTCGTATCGCAGCCCTCAAGTCTGATGGGGCAGGGTGCCAGTCCCCGAGTGCACCGAATGGCACGCCTTCTCTGCGCAAGAGACCCATGCCGAGGATAGAAGCGTTCGGGACTACGTCGACGCCGGCGTTTCGCAGTCGCTGAATACCACGCGCGCCTGCGAGTGTCTGATTCTGCAATGTGAAGTTCCCGTATGATTGCACCGCATCGAGCGGCTCGCCGGTTTCGCGAAGGATCATCTCCGCCATATCACCCAAGGTATCAATAGGATATCCTGATATACCAATATACCGCACTGTGCCTTCCTCATCTCTGATTCTCCGCAGCTCCTTTACCGCCTCGAGAACTTCTGCTGGGCTCACAAACTCGACGTCGTGGCAATATACGAGATCCAGGTACTCTGACTGTAGCCTCTCCAGACTGCGCCGGATGCTCTGCCGCACCCACTCCTTGCTGTAGTCGAACTCCTCCGAGGCGATGCGCCCGACCTTTGTCAAGATCATGTATGAGTTTCGTGGAAAAGTCTCTCGCACGAAGGGAGTCGCGAGCGCGTCGCCGAGAAGTTGTTCTGAGGGGCCATAGTAGGGCGAGGTGTCGAAGGCGCGAATGCCGTGTGTAAGCGCTATAGTCACCAGGCCGGTTGTGTCCATGGAATATGGGTCGTCATTGTACTGGATGTTGAAGGTCGCTGTACCGAAGACGAGTGGTGGTAGGATGGAGGAGAGTTGGGTGCGCCTGCCATCTGCGACCGAATACGGAATGGGCTTCTGGCGCGACGGGAAGGTGCTGATTGTGGATGGGAGTTCGGTGGGTGTTGTCGCCATACTGAGAATATACGTTTTGTTTCTATGACTGCGCGAACACGTCCAAGGGCGCTGTGAGCCTTGCGCAGCCTTTTCGCAGTGATCTGGTGGGGTCGCGTAAGAGTCGGGCGCAATTCCGCTCGAGTAGACGGGGGAAGTTGATCGGGCGGATTCGAATGTGGTTTGTGTCAATTGATAGTAAGGGAGAAGATGAAGAATGAATGAAAAAGCGTTGATTCCAATCTATTGCGCGTCGGAAGATTTCGCGCCAACCCACACGCCTGGTCCTAAAGCGTGCTATCTACACCTCACCATCCGCTGTTTCGGTTGCGACAAGCCGCCGGCCGCGATGGCAGGCAGAGATGAGCTAGCATCAGTATGCAGGGATTGCACATGACGCAATCTGTGTCTAGGACGCATTTAGGGCACTATCGCCGCCCCGATTCGTCGCGGTGAATGGATCCTGGGTTCGTCCGCACAAAGCGTTGGATGACCAAGGTTCTTTCTGCTCGCTCTCGGGCTTTTAGAAACGGCAGATCCCGCTTGGCACGCGTGTGCGTCGGAGATATCGGACCCGATAAGATCTGATAAGATCTGGCACTATCAATCAACAGTCCGAAGATACCACACGATTTTCTGAATGCCTCTCAGCGAGCTGAATCTATATCTGTATTCTGAATTGTTTTGGGGTGTGGTAATGCCGTGTTCGATGCACAATCGTGTCGCCGACTTCATCCTGGATCTACTGGTCGTCCGGGCCGAGATCACGAATCACCACGACCTGCGCTCCATCATTGACACTCGTGCATCCTTTCCTATAATTCTCAAAAGCAGAACCTATCGCAGCCGTTGCCCATTAACGTGACATGAATACGAGAACTCAGTTCTCGATGTAAGAAATTACTGTCCATATGAAACCTTCCATTCCTGCTTAATCATGATCCTCTGAGAATCATGGCTAGCAATCGATGCGCCCTCGTCATGAAAACAGTTTACCTGATCCTTGGACGCTGACTCAGCCATTGTAGATATTCGATTCGACTCCAGTTCGATCGCCGTGGTATAGGGCTGCGACTCCGTCAAACCGTCCTCGTTTGTAACCAACTTTGGTCTTGTTCTGATTCTAGAGATCGTCTGCAACTCGTGGCTGCCATGTGTCCCGCTATTTGCACCGTACGTCGTGCCATCTCTTCCGTATCCGAGTGACACACCAGCCGTATTGAAACCTTCGGTGAAGCCTTTGAGCGTAGGTAGCGTGGCGGACATGAGGCTGTACGACAGGAGAATATTCTGCCAATTGATGGTCGAGGTGATGTCAATTGCTTGCTGCTGATCGTTGATGAATTTGGAGTATGCGATGAGGTGGTTAATAGAGATTGCAATATTTCTGCGAATATTGAGTATCAGTCTCTGCGCTAGTGGTCAATGTGTTGATATAGGTGCAGCGTACGGAAGTCTTGTAGAGAAAGCCAGAATGACGGCGAGTCGGCGCTTCAACGGCATGAGAGTATCGTAGAAGCCAAGAATCGGTAATAGCAAGATGATGAGTTCGGTAGCGATGTCGACGGCCGTAATGGCTTGGAGCCATGTGATCTAGAAGAGCTGTCAAAATGTGCATTGCGCAGCACGTGGCGAGCCGGCATGACAGACTACAGAAGGTTTGGACATACGGATTCAACGCAGTACCCTTCGCCGACTTTAGGAATTATGTTAGCAGGAGAGCATCCGACGGAGGCGGCCAACACGCCAACCAGGCCCCATCCCGCAACCACCGCCATGGTACCGTTCGCAGTGTGTGCAATGATGGGCTTCCGCTCGAAAACGTTGCGGATGACTATAAGAATTGAGGACTTGGACAATGCGAGTGCTACGTAAAGTATGATGCGACTTGCAAAGAATGACTAATGGGGTCAATTTTCGCGCAATGTGATCAGGAGTCTATCTTACTGACCTCTTGCAATCGGGTGACGTGGGCATCATCAACGACCTCTAGTGACTGCCCGAGACCATTCTTCATAGACACAAACAATGATACCCACATAGCAAAACCCACAATCTGCTTCACAATTAGTCCGTTGGTGTAAGACAGCAGACAAGAATGTGCTTCTGAATACATACGTGCGCCAAAGTGATAATCACGTCGTCGAGCGCGTGTGCTCTTTTCTTGACGTATACGAGACGAACTATGAGGACGAAGGTTGCATATATCATCGCCAACAAAGAGGAAATCCAGAGCACTGCGCTGTGATCATTTTGAGTGAAGTGGGCAAAGCGGTAGTCTGATGCCCCGACCGGAGGCACGGTGTCAGGTAAGGAGCCCATCTTTCAAGCAAAATGAAGGAGTAACAGAGTGCGGACGATGCCTTGTGCGACTTAGATCTTGTATTTGAAGTGTGATTTTCAGGTACTCGAGGGCCCAATGTATGGGGGAACATACCGCGTAGCTGGGAGCGAGAAGGATCCGGTCGGTGAAGGGCATGAGGTACGTACTGTGCCACTCGGTTAATTGTTATCACTATCCAACGAGATTGGTCGTTCTGTCAACGGGTTTCGGCAGAGGCAGGCGCTGCTGGAATAAGCACCAGGACTGATACACAGAAGCCGGGTCCGTCTCGGGTCCCGCCTGGCGGCACATTTTTACGCGTCGTTGTAGACATCAAAACACTGCACTCGAGTCGCAGCACGGTAAACCAGCAGGTAGAATGAAGCTAACTGGTTACATTTCTCCCGTATTCGATGTGGGGGTGGGTCATGCTTGATTGTGGGAGCTTCCTTGAAATCGAATTTCCACACAGTTCGATCTTCGGATATGAGACACGAGCTGTGCCGCATCCTCTCAGTGGCAGCCCTGTATATGTGTGCTGATCATGTCTGTTGCGAAGTAAGGAGCGACGTAAGTGGGCAGTCGCTACGTGTAGGGAGCCGTGCCGGTTGCCGCGCGCCTCAGGCGGCTCGTGCTTCACTCGGCCCAGGCCGTTCGTTCCACTCCACAGCCTCCCGATCCGTCTCGACCCACGCGTGCCAAGCTTTGCCCACGAGCTCTTGTATCGCTCTATCCATTACCACAATCTGTACATCTGCGTACGTTGCAACCATGTCACCTTGTGTGCTTGACATGCAGAGCGGCCACCATGGGGAATATGCATGAACACGCAAAGCCCGATATCTAGCAAGGCTCGATCATGGGCACCCCTTACCTGCACCTTAGACAACTGCCGTCCACTGCGCATACGCCGCGGAGCGTATGTACTGTGCCGCATCGGTCAGATCCTGAAGGCTCAATGTAAATGCGCGAAACAAATAGGACCCTCTGAATTGATCGTTCCGACGACAAGGGCCAATTGGTGAGCACTCCTGCTACCGACTGACTGGCTCTCCCGTCTGACCATGCATCAGACTTGCAGCACCTCCATTCCTTCAGAAGCTTTTATAAGGTGGTGTTCAATTTTGTGCGCAAGGGTGGCACACCACCTGCTTTTCTGGACGATCTTAAAACAGGTCTCGGCGCCATCATATCTGCGCACACCGCGCCGCATTAACTTCCTTTTGCTCACCAAGTACGGCTCTTCATCTCTACTTGTGATTGTATTTCCTAGAGCAATATGAGCGACACAGATATGAAAGGTCCTTTGCAGACCACAATTTCGCCCAACAGCATCGAGCTGGCCAACGCCACTGCTGTCGGCGAGAAACTGGGAACACATGGCGATGAGAATGATATGGATCGCATGGGCAAGCTGCAGGTGCTACGAGTAAGTTAGAGCCAATATCTTGATGTTTCCATATACTCACGAGAACGCCAGCGACAATTCAAATTCTTGTCCATCTTTGGTTTCACTGTAGTTCTTGCTAATGCGTGGGAATTCACTTTGATGTATGTTCAGACCTGTCCAAATTTCAGATCTTCACAGACTTCAATAATGATTACTAATGCGCATTTGCCTGTAGCGGCCTTGGTATGTCTCTGTTCAACGGAGGGCCTGCGGGTGGTATCTGGATGTTCCTCTTCTCATCGGTCGGGACGCTCCTCATTTCTCTTTCGTTCGCAGAAATGGTGTCAATGTCAGTCACATCAACCTGAAAACTGTGGTCACGTCGATATTAACTTGCATAGGGCTCCTACTTGTGGTGGTCAATATCATTGGGTCTCAGAGCTAGCGCCAAAGCATCAGCAAAGGTTTCTCAGCTACATCGTTGGTATGTCTCATCGGCTGGCCAACACCTCTACGTACACTGCTAAAATTCGAGGCAGGATGGCTGGCTACCGTGGGATGGCAGATAGGAATGGCTGCCGTGGCCAATTCAGCTGCACAGCACTTCCAGGCTCTCATTGCGCTGAATGTGCCGTCCTATGTCCCACACGGCTGGCACGGCACACTGCTCACGATCGCAGTATGTTCATCGTCCATCTTGTGGAACACAATTCTAGTTAGGAAGCTTCCACTCCTCGAAGGCATTGCCCTATGCATCCATTTCCTCGGATTCTTTGCCGTCCTCGTTGTCCTATGGGTTATGGGCCCACGTTCCAACACGAAAGATACATGGACCAAATTTGAAGACCCTATGGGCTGGGGTAACAAAGGTTTGGCTGTTCTCGTTGGCCTTGCCGGTCCTACACTCGCTCTCGGAGGCGCCGACACTGCTGTTCATCTTGCCGAGGAAGTAGCCGATTCCGCTCGGACTACACCAAGAGCGATGGTAGCCACAACTGTGGTGAATATCTGCATCGGCTTCATCATGTTAGTCACAGTATTTTCGACAATGGGCAGCGATCCTAGCGCTGTTCTCGACACATCATTCGGCCAAGCATGGGTTCAAGTCATGTACAACGCAACAGAGTCTACAATTGCCACATCAATTATGACAGCGGTCGTCTGCATCCTACTGTTACTCTGCTCGGTCAATCAGGTCACCTGCTCGTCCCGACAGCTGTTTTCGTTTGCCCGCGACAACGGGCTCCCTTGCTCAGCTTGGCTGTCACGTGTATGGCATATCTACCCGATCACCTTCTCGTTTGCTAATAAAATGAGTAGGTTCCTCAAGGTCATGATGTTCCTATCAACGCCGTCATGTTCACGCTTTTCACCACATCGCTCTTATCGCTTCTCCTCATCGGCTCGACCGTCGCTTTCAACATTCTCATATCCTCCTCGTTCATCTGCATCTTCTCTTCTTACCTAGTCGTCATTGGCTGCATGCTGAGGAAACGCATTCTGAAAGAACCGCTACTCCCCGCACCTTTCAGTCTTGGGAAAGCAGGCTTTGCCATAAATGCCGGCGCTATCACCTACATCATGTTCGACATGGTTTTCTTGCTGTTCCCTATCATGCCGAACCCTGCTTTGATAGACATGAACTGGGCTCTTGTTCTTCTCACGGGTGGGGCTTCTCTTGCTATGGTTTACTATTATCTCCACGGTAAACACCGTTACGAAGGACCGGTGACGTACGTCAAGCAGCGGTATACCGGCTAAGGAGTCACACTGCTCCCCACCAGCTCGACCAGACCAATCTCGTTTTCATGAAGATAATTCGCACTCGCGCATGTATACGTACTCGGCACATATCCTTTTTATACATTACGCATGCACGCCGTACAAATAGACCACAGACACTCTTATGCATACACCTGTACATACACCACACATAGAGCTCAATGCATACATCATACAGCCACTTCTACATATCCTACACATATATACTAATTGCAATACAGATTGCTACCTTGTCGGCATCTCCGCGTACCACACCGCTTATCTCATCCCGCCATCCGAACCCATTTCGCACCACCAACCATCAAGTTGTCTGCCAGTCCAAACACACCATCTTCCAACTTTCTCAGCCCTACTCGTACTTCAATCCACATCTCTCCACCCTCCTGCTGCCACAGTAATCGCGCAAACCCCAAACAAATCACATCCTCGCAGCTAACTTCTTCGTCCTCGCCAATGCACAGGTACTCCTCTCTCGCCATCCTCAGTTTCGTCAAAAGGCGCGAATGTAACAATTTGCGCTGAATGTCATTGAGCTGTTCGTCGGCTGATTTGGACAAGCGGTGCGCAACGTCATGTACGATGCGGCGGTATGCGATCCATGCATTCAGCATTTCTGGGAAGAAGAATGCTAATGCTGGCGTGGTGCTGAGCAGAGTCGGCAGGGCTGGTAGTAGGATAGAGAGGCATTGCGAGATGATGGCAAGATAGGCGAGCTCGTTGCGGGGACGGGCGATTGGTCGGTTTAAGTACGTGAGGAATGCGTTGATCAGCGGCGTGCTGGAAACGGAGGGTGTAGGGGAGGAGCGAGGATGTTTGGAGGAGTCTTTGACTGGTACGCTGTCATTTTTGAGACCGGAGGGAGTTGTTCGCTTTGACGATAAGATGGTACTCGTGCCCCCAAGGATGCGAAGTGGGCGGTGGTCTTGCGCTGGGGTCGCTGATTTGCGTTCAGCGGACATCTTTTGCTTTGCTCCTGAGGTCTTTGACTTCAGCACTTGCGTGGGAGCAACTGACCCGCGAGTCGCAGTCTGTATAGCTCCATCTGCAGGAACAGGTGCAAGAGTGTTCAAGGCCTTCTTTCTCCCTTCGTCCGTGTTGCCAAACTTCTTCAAATCGTCAAAAGCTCGCTTGAAAACCCATTGATGCATGTGCATCCAGAGCATCTTCCGATCTTGATCGTCTTCGTACATCAGATCCTTCGGGTACGAAACGTCTGATCCAGCTGGCAGGAGCAGCGAGCGATCTGCGTCCATGCCCCAGATATCTGGCGCATACTCGTCGAGTAAGAGATCTATCTCATCGTTGAGATGACTGCTATCTGCTGCAGCATTGACTAGCTCGGCCACAGACAATCGTGCATACAGCTTGGTTGCAAGGCAGTTTACTTCTTCGCTAAGCTTGAAGCCTTCTGGATGATTGACGACCAGACCGCTTAACGAGCGCTTTGTTAAAAATCCCATGCTTGAGACAAGAACCTTGATGGAGATGCTAGTTCTAAGGACGAAGCCTTGCCAGTCCGCATGTGTCCAGTACTCATTAAGAGGTAGAGTCTTCTGGCGGCGTGGGATGATATTCTGTGGGACGATGTATTCTTGGAATGTTGTAATTTGTTCTGGTCGTGCCATGTTGTTGCTGGGCACTTCGCTGTGTTGCGTAGCATGCTCAAATGGCAATTTCAAGCCCACTGGTCTGCCATGCGCCGATGTGACTTTTTCTTCGCCCTTTGAGTCAACGGTTGTAGCATCGGACAAGGTACGATCCATTTGGCGTCTTTTCATTGGCTTGCGGAGCTTTGCGTCGTTGGCTGGTTTTGTGCGACCAATTGGTAAGGTAAAGGTGTGCCCGACGTTGTCGAATGTGTTTTCAGCTGTAGTCGATATGAGCCTCGTGTCATTCTTGAGCTTGCCAGTCTTATCGTTAAGTGATGTCGGTTCAGTCGCGCTGGCATCACTTCGGTTCGTGGTCTCTGCAGGCGCCACCAGAGTTGTCGCGATGGTTGGGTCTGAGGTCGAAGAGGACGTCTTTGCGATACCTGCAACGGCTAAAAGGGTAGAAGGTTGACCTAGCACCGATGGTTGTTCGGGAATCGGAAGGGGCGACTCGTCTGGAGGAGCTTGCTCCACGTCTGGCAATGCAGCAGGCAAGACCGTACTGTCCTCAACTTCGTCCACATCCTTTGTATCATTCCTGGCCAACCCGAAGATCTCACTGGGATCTTCGCGCCCATCGCGCTGAGCCAAAGCCAAGCTATCAGAAGCAACCTCCAAAGTCTCCACGATCTCCTCAGCCGCATTCGCATGATCATCCGTCGTCGCTTCCACCGCTTCATCGTCTGATCGCGTCATCATCAGATGAGCCGGAACAATGTCCGAGCTTGACATGATCGGCGACGGACGCTGTGGTACACTTTCATGATCTTGCCTCGCCATCTCTTGCGTCTTAAACTTCTGATACCTGAAGGAGCCCATTACCCTCGCCAGGACCCACGCTTGAAGACCACTCTTGATAATTTCGCAGTCTTGATCGTCCTCGAACACCAATCCCTTCTCGACCCCGAGCGCGCCGTTAGAGTCATCGAGCCATGCACGGTTTTGATTTCTACCCCACACCCTCGTCCCGAACTCACTCAGCAGTGTATCGATATTCGGTCGAAGGAGTCCAGGCTGCTGAACATGTTCTAAAGGTATTGATTCTGCAATCTCAGCTACGGCTTTGGCCAGAGCTTTGACATGAGTGTTTGAGAAGCGCCACACGCCGAAGGTGTGAGTGGCGATTCGGGAGAGGCCGAGGTGGGCAAGGATAGTGGGTATGTCCGGTGGAGACGACGGAGATGAGGCGCTGTCGTGATCGCGGACTTGTAAGGCCGGATGCTCTGACGCTGGAGCTGTTTGAGTTTGCGTGTCAATGACCATTGGGTCAATAGCGCAGGGCGTACTCATTGCCAGTGCCTCTTCGAACGTTGGAGTCTCTGTTGTATGATTGCGGGGGTTTTCATCTGGTTGGACGGATGGGGATATGTGGGAAAGTACGGTACTCGTGTCTTGATGGGCGTACTCCATATTGAATCTGCACAGTTGAGGCGCAAGTGTTGATAGCGACCCGATGAGTATATGCTACACATAATCCGTGAGCATAAAATTTACGAACTCACACGCTAGTGTCAAACACACAGCACTTTCTCACTAAGAAATGATAGCTATCTTTTCACTTTCATGCGACATGAAAATGCGCAAACACCGAAACCCCTCAGCAATCTTAATTTCCCAATCCCATCTCATCACCTAATCGCACCAAATTCCCACAAGCAAGATCTCAGTGACCTCTTAGCCATCTCAACCCCACGAACTCCAAATAACGATCTCAACCCTCCTAGCCATCACCCCCAAGCCGTCCGCCCACACGCCCACCTCCCCAGCCTTCAAACCCATCATCCCTACAAACAACCTCGCAACAACTTCCTTACTTGCCATTGGCTCGTCGTCGAAATAATACGTCGTGCTACTCCACTCAGTATACATATCCCGTAACTTCCCTTCAAGCACCGTCCGCTTGTCTGGCTGCGTATCATGCGCGGGATGAGTCCAAGTAAGTAGTGTGCGCTGGATATCGAGCCAGGCTGCTAGCACCGCATCGAAGGTGTTGTAATCTTCTTGTATGGTCGTGCGGTAGTATGCGGCGTGAGTTGTCCATTCGAGGTGTATGTCTTTGAGGGAGGCGAATTTGTCGTGGAGATTGGGATGGGTTTGGGGGTCGTAGATGTATTTTGTGAGTGTGTCGGCAAGTTTAGCTTGACGGGCGGATAACGAGTCTGGAATGCTGGGTGGGCGCGATGGGTGTGGAGCTGGATCATGCCCAATGGTGGTTGGGTTACTGGATGCTTGGTCTGTGGTGAGAGTGGTTGTCCCGGTACTCTGTGCTTGAGTATGACGACCTGATACCTTCTTGCTCTTCCGAAGCGCAGGACTAGTACCCGTTGCATCCCCACGCAGCACAGCTTTCTTGCCATCTCTAGTCTGCTTGCACACAATATAATGCTGCTTTTTAACAGCCCTCATAAACACCCACTGGTGCACAAACACCCGAATCCTAAAGTTCAAAACATCAGCTCCCCATCCCTCAAAGACAGTATCTTCCTCGCTATACTCACCGAGAGTTATCCCGTGGCCAAATAAGCTCCTCAGTATACAACTCGCCAGCACCAGGCGATATCAAATGCCCACGCTCCTCACGTTTCCCACCCCAAATCCTCTCACCGTACTTTTCCAGCAATGCGTCGATATCTTTGTCAAATTTGCATCCTGAAACCGCAGCCTGTAAGACTTCCGGACCTGGAAAAACGGAGCAAATGCGCGAAGCCAGCGCGTGAATGTCCACAGACAGTTGAAGGACGGCGCCCGGGTTGAATGGATGAGGGACATTCTTGTCCACAACCTTTAGGCCTAGACACTCATAGATGCGTGAGAATGGAGCCAGCGCTTTGGCGGAGCGATAGGCGCGCCAGAAAGCCTCGTCCCAGACCTCGCCTGGTGGCGGCGGGATTTTATGATGCTGCTTCGGCATCGATAGTAGATAGTGAATCGGATACGAAGTAAGATATCGTTTATATTGTGAATGCTGTAGGTATGCAGGTAGAAGAGTTGGTCCAGTTACTCGTTTGGGGATATTTGTTCGTAATGCGAGGTGAAAGTGTCCCTCAGACTCACCGGCGTGACTGACGTAACGCGTTGTCGAATAGCGAAAAATCTTACTGTCACTCACTCTCATCTTCTTATTTACGGGTACAGTAATTCGCCGCTCCATAACGCCGGGCATGACCCAACATTAGGTACTTCGTACTGTGGTGTAGTATGAGGGTACGTGATTGATATCTTAGCAGAAGATATACCTAGGGAGGTAGGGCGGATCTTCAACACCACCGATCATCTATCGCAGTACTAGCATCAATGTATCCCCATACTTCACCCACCGATTGCGGGTCGACGCCTGAGCTCCCCTACATGAACTTATGTTTATGCGACAGTACATACGCCTCCAATATCCTCTTCAACACACACTTACCGACACCGAATTGGTCCACCCTCCACACACTGCATCTCTCACCCTCGTACTCCAGCGGAGCGAATTCGAATGCCGAGAGCCAGAGGTATCTGAAGATTCACGCCAACAGAGCGAGAAAGCCTTTAGAAAACTTTATAACCAGGAGGAAGAGTGCTGGGAGATATATGAGTACGTCGATAGCGGCCTTGTAGGACATGTTAGTACATGTCCAACGGGATTGAGAAGATATACGGCGAGGGAAAGGAGGTGTGATAGGGTAGGTAGAAACTTACAATTGACACACAGTGCATGAGATATGTACTTTACAAGACCTCGCCTCGCGCTTAACCACTTATACAACACAAGTGAGCTCCCAGCTCACCCACTTCCCCATCCTCGTATCCCAAGGCATGTTTTCATGTCCGACTACTTACCATCAATCACTCCCCCTAACCACCCACTCCACCCCTCCCCCTCAAACCCCCCCACTCCAAACAACAATCTGCACCCTCCGTTCCAAAACCCCAATATTCTCCTCCCAAACCTCCTCCTCCCCTTCCACCCCCATCATAAGCACAACAACCCTCGCAACAACCCGCCACGCCTCCAAATCCCCCTTACCATCCCCACATCTCATCGCCCTCCACTGCACATACAACCCCCTAAGCCGCCCCAGCACCACACTCCTTACCACAGTTGCGTTATTACGCGCAAGCCAATTCCATTCGAGCAACAGGCGCTGAATGCGTAGCCAAGCCGTGAAAGCGGTGTTGTAGGCGTCGTATCGGGCGCGTGTTGTGGTGCTGCGGTAGTAGGGTGCGTTTGTGGACCAGTCGGTTTCGCAGAGATTGAGGATCGCGGGTTTGTTGAGGAGATGGGTGGGGGTGTAGATGTAGTCTGTTAAGAGGGATTTGAGTTGGGTTCGTTGGCGTTGGGCGGGAGTAGGGATGGTGGGTGGGATGCGTGGAGGTGGGGTTGTTGGGGTGTTTGCCTCGTTGGGTTGGCTGATGAGTGCGGTGCTTGATGCGCTGGGTTGGAAGGTTTGGAACGCGGAGGAGGCGGGTTGGTTTATAGGGTTGGGCGGATGGGTACCTGAAGGGCCCGGTATGGCGTCGCCTTGGTCTAGCGCATGCTCTGTATTCCCATCGTCGGCGCTGGGCGTTACTTGGGATTGGACTTGACCATTTCCCGTCTCCCCGCCGTCGTCCACGCCGCCATTGTCCACCGTGGCATTCGCCTCAGGTGCAGACTGCACACTCTTAGACAGCTTCCGCTGCTTCCGCCTAGCATACCGCTGCGCATAGAAAGCTCTCAAAAAAACCCAATGACGCACATGAAGCCGGATCCTTCATCCAATTAGCCACGAACCTCCTTTCACAACGCGTTCAGACCTGACTCACAAACCCGCGTCACGTTCCCACCTAAGTTCCTTCGTATACAACGAGTCGACGTTAGGCCGTCTCAAGTGCTCTCGATTGACAAGACCCTCACCCCATATGTTCTCGCCATACTTGTCCAGCATTGCATCGATATCCTGATCGAAACTACTTCCGTGTGCGGCGGCACGGATAAGCGCCTCCGAGTCGAAGGCGGCGTGTATACGCGAAGCGAGTTCGAAAGTCTCATAGGACAAGTTTAGTACGAAGGTGTGCTGGAACGGATATGGTGTACCTAGCTTCAAGGAAGCTATGAGGCCAAGACACTCGTAGACGCGAGCCATCGTGGAGCCGCTGCGGCCAAAGGAAACAGCCCGCCAGTAAGCCTCGTCCCACGCTTGCTCAGGAGGTAGCATTGCCATGTTTGTTGGCTGAGTAGCGTTGATGGGGTGGAACTGGAGTAACACACGTGTTTGCGTGTTTGCTGTTTTCGTGTAACGTGAGAATGTACGCAGTCGAGACACAGTATTGTAACGCATGGAGAGAACTCTCATTAAGGCTGTATTTTGCTTCCTGGCAGCTGGTGGAATAGCTGTTAAGGTTTGTCCGCCTCAAGAGGTCCACCTGAAGGCTTCCTGGACTTGGCTTTATCGACTTCTGCACGTTCCCGTCGGGCGTCCTCTTCCGACAGATTCTTCGCGGGAGTGGCATCTCTTCCAGACCGCTCATTTCTGCTGTCGTCTGAATCAATCTCCAGGTCGTTTTGTTCTCCGCCTGCATCAGTCGCAGGCCCGCGATCGCTCCCAGCTAGCTTGACAGATGCGTGTCCACCTGTTGTCCCCTCCAATTCCAGCCTCCTGCTTTCCAACGCTTTCTTCGCCTTCTCGAACTCCCACATGATCCCATCCGCCGCCCTCAACAGCGACCTCCCATCCTCCAGATCCTTCCGCCACCTCTCCCTCTTCTCTTTCGTGTACCCATGATCATCGACCAGCTGCTCAAACCGCTCAACTTCCGCCATAATTTTTGTCTGAAACTGCTCGACCTCCTGCATCGCAAGCGTAGGATCATGCTCTGCGTGATTGCTCCTGGCAGAAGATGGAGGAAGCCATGCGTCCAAGGCATCGTTGCCATCTGGATGTGCCTCCGTGACGGCTTTGTGCTGGAGCGACATGCGCCATTGATCAAGTTTGTTGTCGATGGCACATGCGGCTGTGCGGGTGCGGTTGTATGCAACTTGGCACAGCATGATCTGTTGCAAGAGACGTCGACGCTCATCGTCATCTGTGAATTTGCTGTGGCAATAACGATACTCTTTCTGTGCGCTGACCCAGAGTATGTATTCTCCTTCTCTCAGCAACGCCTCCTTCTCCTCCTCCAGCTCAGCCATTCTGGCAAGTGTAGACTCGACGTCGATCTTCTTGAGATCTTCGGCGTAGTCGAAGGGCTGAGTGTAGTATGGCAGCTCTTCTTCCGGTGGCTCGGTCGGACTTGAAGTGGATGTTTCTGCGTCTGTCTTTGAGGCTGACGCCTTCGTTACAGCCTGCCCGACATATTCCTCCGGTTGCTCAAACACGGCCTCTGGCATGTTGCTCGTGTACCACAGGCCGTTGTGCCGGACATATTGCTGCACGAGCGGACTGAACTTGGCCATCAACGGCTTGTCCCAGAATATCGCCCAGAATTCCAGCGACTTCCGCTTCAGCCTCCGATTAAGTCTTTTATACGCCCGTTGTCGCTCGCCCGTGTATTGGAGATATCCGTGTGCTCCGAGAATACCACCACATGCGCCGATGTTCGTCATGCCTAGACATCGTGTCCATCGCGGTATTGCCGGCCGCCGCATGAACAGCGTTGGTATTGACGCTGCCAGTCCGAGTGCCGCACCAGCCAAGCAGCCATCGTCAACTGTACGCCTTTTAGTCCACTTGTACAGTCTCCACGACTTGAGCTTCAGGTTCTTGTCCGCAAACACAACCCTTACAAAGGCACTGTAGTAATAGTAGTTGACTGCTGCCCCAACTGCGCCGGCCAACAAGCCCAGCCGTGCCGACGACCGTATGAAGAGCGCCGTTCGCGATACCGGCTGGGCAGGCGTGACGCGCTGTCTCCATGCCGAAGCAAAAGACGTGTATGTTGCGGCAAGAGCAGTCGAGCCAATGACGGTGTATTGTAGCGTCGCGTTCGCGCCGAGGGGATCTGGTCGTTTCGGCACGAGTTTGTGCTGTCCTTCACCTATTCCATATATCAGCACTCATCCAGTCGAACCGCTGTTGCAAGGCTGACCACCCACCAGGCGGGATAAACAGTCGCAGCACCATAGCTGCGATGTATGTGTTGATGCGACTCTTCGCGATGTACAGCCTACGACCTCATATGCGCGGTATAAGAGATGGCCGTGGGACTCGTCGGGGTTCGGTTGCGCGCGGTGGACGTGTGGTGAGGCTGTTCATAACTGCGTGGGCGCGAGGGTGCGGCCGGTGAAGTGTGAGGCGACTAGGGCGCATGAGGCTGAATGGTCCTCCCAGGTCCCAGGCATGTTACACAAGGCAGCCACCCAGCCTGCAGCTGATGTCGCGCGCGCGCGGAAGACGGCATCGTATATGCTTGCTTGCTTTGTAAAGTAGAGATGATATGCCGTGGGAATGCGGGACGAGGGAGCTGAATATGTCGTGTCAGAGTCGCGAAGTGCAGGGTTCCCGTCTCGCGCTGCCGTGGCAGGGGAGGGTCCACACCAGTGTGGGGAGGAGCTGCAGCGTCCAGAGCTGTTCTATTCTGGGACTGTCTCAATACTCGATCAATGTGTGCGAGGTACTTCATCATGATCAGGTGAATTCTTCTTTCATTGGAAAATGTGTTCTGATCGATTCTACTCATCCTCCTCCCCCAGTCCATTCTCATTACTAACAAAATAGATATCAATCTAGTAAGACACATCGCGCAGAACCAATCCACCCCGGACCGCTTTTACACAATACACAATACCCAAGACACTGAAGTCTGCCCAAACTAAATCTGCCAAACGCCGTCGCTAAACAAAATGCCAAAACAATAACGTAAAAGAAAAAGGCCACCTGCTTTTGTGTGACTGCATGCATCGCGAAAAACAAGCGCATAAATCCGGGATAGGAATGACACTACCGCCTGTGCAAAACAATTTTTGCGTCCTCTGATCGCAGGAACTCGAATACCGTTCGTTCTAGCCTGTTCAACCCTTCCTTGAACATGAACTCGGTGCCCTCCGTCATGGTCATGACGCAAAATGAGCGTACTAGGAGATCCTCAGGGCTCATACCGTCGACGGGACTCATATTCTTCCACTTGAGGCGCATGGCCCTCAAGTCATTCATGGCTAGAATGCGATCGACCAGCGCCGAGGAAGATGATGGCGCTCCGGGCTGCGCCGCCAAAGCGTGCTGCAGAGAAGATATCGCATACCGTTCTTGCAGCCATGACGTCAGCACATGCGAGACCAAGTCGTAGTGCGCACCGAGCTCGGGACGGAAGATCGGTTCGCCATGGTACCAGAGCGTGTTGATACGGTGCAAAAGTGACTGCTCATCCTGCGGCATTGCTGTCTTAGGAAATAGCCATTGGAGTAGGGAAGTGGTCACATCGCACTGAAGAACACGGAGCTCAGCCGTAGGAACAACGGCTGCTCGCGGCGGCAAAGCCGGTGCCGGGACAGTCTCGACTGGCTGGCTCTTGAGGACCGTTTGCGGGTGACGTGGCGGTAGTGTTTGCTGCTGCTGTTGCTGTTGCTGTTGCTGCTGATGCGGCGGTGCTACCAAATGCTGCTGTGGCTGAGGTTGAGATGGATGAACGCTAGAAGTAGGTGGTGTCACCTGTGGCTGTGTTGGTACAAGTGAAATGCCGTATGCGTGTGCAGTCTGCACAGCTGGCGGTGGAGCTGGCGCAATCGGCGCATTAGGTGCCGGGGGCGGCTGATTAGATGCGACCGGCGCATGTGGAGTGTTAGATCTACTGGTAGGATGGGGAGCAAGAGAGCGCCCTGTGAAGTGATTGCTGGGACTACTGCCTCGACTATGTGGCGGTCCGCGAGCATGGACTTGTTGTGCTCTTTCTGCTGCAGCTCTCTCTGCTGTGAATGGCGCAGGCTGTGCAAAGACTTGCGGCTGTTGCGATTGCAGTAGGCTATGAGAGCGTTCGTGTGCAGTATGTGAGTTCGGCGCTTGCCCATGTGGTTGGGGCTGCGGCGCAATGTGTGCATGATGTGAGGCCGGAGGCGCAGGAGAACCTCGATGATTATGGGACACACGGTCGGCAGATGGATTTAAACTTTGGTACCCCTGCGTGCCAGAGGGTATAGCATTAGGCGCAGACGCGGTTGGAGCGGCAGGAACTGGTGTGGAGGCCGTCTTTGCTCCATGAGTGTCGTGCGATATTGGGTCATAAGGGCTAGTGTACTTGCGAGCATCATGCTGAGGTTGAGGCGGAGAGGCATGCTGTGGCTCTCGTGACGACGTGCGTTCAGTGTTGCGTGACGGTGCTCTTACCGGTGGCGTATTATTGACAGCGGTGAAGCCGCCAGTATTCACTGCAGTAAAGCCGCCGCCTACCGCCGGGGCAGGAGTAGTGCTTGATGGTCTGGCGATGCCATTGACATCGTTGCTGGACAATGGGCTGAGCTGGCTTCTAACAGGCTCCACGCCGTTAGCTGGCGAAGGTGAGAGATGGTGCTTCTGACTCGGAAGCGGTGGAACATTTTCCATGCTTCCATGCCCACCCGGTAGCAGGCTATGCAGGGACTTCCTAGGGCTTTTGCTTCTTCTGTTGAGCGGCATGGTGCTGTACGGTCGCTTGTTAGGCGTAGCTGAACGTTCTTCACCATCTGATAGAGTCCCAAATGCATCGCTCTTTCTCTTCTTCCCATTGACGGGCTTAACGTCAAGCTCATTACCAGGGGTGGCATCATGCTCGGGCGGAGTGAGCGCATGAGGTGTCCCGTGCGGCGACTTGTACATTATTAGTATGCAATGCAGACATCGCGGACGATGCACTTACCAATTGCGACTCGCCGTCAATGTCAGCAAGTGTGTCATAGTCATTAGCGCCAGAAGGTCTCTTAAGCTTCATGTTGCGTATGTAGTAGCATGCTTTGATGATGATCCATCGATGCAGGTGGACCTTGAGACTACACCAGGCTTAGCGGTGGCGCAACAACGACGCCATCATCAGCAACTCACATGTCTTTGTGCTCCTGCTCCTCATAATAGAGATGTTTGTTGTAAGTCTTTTTGGTCGGATCCGGTGTGAGTAAGCAGGTTCGATCTGCATCCTTGCTCCAGATCGCCGGTCCGTAGGTCCCGAGCAGCTCCTCAAGCTCGTGATCGAGACTCTGCGGATCAGCTGCAAAGTCGAGCAGCGCATCTCGCTCTTTGGGCAGCTCCTTGCTCAGCTTGGTGACCTCGCTCGACAGCTTGCGATAGTCCGGATTGTCGAATTTCGGGATGCCGCGGTTGGTGGTGGAGCTCGAGGCAGAGAGCCCCAAGCCCAGACACTCTGTGACCTCGCGTATTGTCGGATTATGCGAGGAGAAGACGCTGATCCAGCGCGCCCGGTCCCAGCGCCGCACGCCATGCTCCAGGTCCAGGGCCAAATTATCCTTGGAACTCATGGCGATACATGGACCCGACGACGACGATGAAGGAAAAAGTGATGTCGACGGGGAGTGATGGAGATGGAATGTGATGGCGTGGCGCCAAATGAGGATGATGTGTTGGGATTGTCGTTCGGTAAAGGTAAAAGGGGTGCTAACTCGTCTGGGAAAAAGTTTCTTCTTTGCGGAGTCAGGGTTCCAGTCTCAGACGCCCGTCGTACTACCCTAATACTCTATGCAAGTCTGGGCGCCGGCGTACTGGCAGGATCCGCGCGTCAGGTGAGCGTCGAAGCGTAAGGTATGACTGATGATGTTGCAACGTGTAAGGGCAGGAGGCGGCGAACGGGTCAGCACCACCGCCTTCGACGAGGTACCCCAAGCAAAGCTGGAGCCAAAACGCACAATGTGGTCACTCGGGCGCGGACGCATAACCCTAGGATACGCGTCCACACAATCCGCACGACTCGGGCCAATACTCTAATCTGTGTATGGAAGGGTAATAATAAGTACCGCCCCGCCGCAATTGGCCAGGGATCGGAGGGTCATCCCAAACGCCCCCTTGCTTGCCTCCCCTCGTACCACGACGCTTACGATTATTCGTTGTTATGCTAAGCTATCGACTACCGTACAAATCAATATCCAAGCCCGCACCACAAAACTGTCTGCATTTATGCTACGCTAGCTTGCCCAACCTGGGCCAAAATATCCGAACGCAGCGCTCTCAGCATTAGCCGCCACCAGCCAACCAGCGAATAGGCGCGCCCGCTGTGCTCTTGTAAGGCCCGACAGGCCCAGACTTCATTTCGTCTATGACGCGCTCGAACGTTGTTTAACTTTTCCACTCGCGTATCCGTAGAATTACTCATCGGCGCAACATCGGCCGCTTCCAGCCGATCTTCGATCTCTTTTCCAACGGCTCTGTCTACGCTATCTACCGTGCGGTGCCGTACTTCGCAGGACTGCCGAGTCTGCACACGTAACGCCGCCATGGCAAGCGCGGAAGCGTCTCGTCGATACGGCCGCAAAGCGCAAGGCGACCTGCACAGCAATTTTCCTTCTGTGGCGTGGTGGTAATCTCCTGTCTGTGCTTTCGGGTGATCAATGTACTATCGATGTGACGACTACGCGGCAATCTCCACATTGAATAAAAAGCCTGAACGTGGCAGGATTTCTTCATTACAGAGGTTTTGCCGCTGCATCACACCTGCACCGCTCATGAGCTCCCACAGCCCTCCTATGATGGAGGCCATGTGCATGTGCAATTGCTTAGTCTACCAATCGAGTAGTTTCTCGCGTGAGGGGACTGCAGTGGAGCTGCCAGCAACTTGCAGGGTACTACAGCCGAACTAGCCTAGTCCTACCAATACCCAAATCAATCCGCACCATTATGATTTGATCCTCGCAAGGGGCGCAAGGAATCCAGCTAAGAATTTTCTCCATAACGCCGGAAACACGATTAGCCCGCCTTAGTCGCAAATTCTAGTAGCAGCGCTGTTTCAGCCTCTGACAAACGTCTACCCGACATACCACAGCGTAGAACGGCTCTCTTCCTCCTCGTCCTTGCGAAACGCGTCGAGGTGGTCAGCGAGCCATCGCACGGTCGCAGTAAATTCGATGCTCTTCCATTGCATCTCGACCGCGTACTTTTCGCCTGCCAGAACGACGATGGCTTGGCGCAGTAGCTCGTCTCTGTCAACGAGACCGGGACCGACTCCGAGCTGGCCGACATCTTCAAAATTGACCAGGATGGTCTCGGTCGCACCCATAAGCGTGTGATATTGTCGCTGACGGCGCTCAAACTCGGCATCTGTTGTGCCTTCACTTGCCCAGCCTGCGAGGGTTAGTCGGCGTCCGAGTGTGTAGCCAATGTAGAAGTCAACATACGTCTTTCTGCTCTCTCGAACGCTGCAACATGCCGCTTGAGTTCAATCCATGTCAGGAAAGCCCGCTCCCGCGCAACGAAGACGGAAACATTAGCGATCAGCTTCTCCAAGTCAGCCCTAACTCCTTCCCGCCATATCCGCTCAAGTTTGTTGAGAAGAGCTTCTTCATCGATGTGCGCAGCCGCCTCTTCGTTATAGATATATGATCGTAATGCGCGCAAGCTATCATAGTCAAGTCCCCGATATGGTATGCTGATGCCTGCCTGAGGCACCTTTTCCGGGACCGCATGTTCGCGGAATCCCGCCACCAGCTGGGCAACGTTTTCTGTGATCTGGCGTTCGGCTGCTGCCTGTTCAGACAGAGCGATTTGCTGCTGCGCGGCCGCTTTACTGTCCGGATGCAGCCCGTTCCTAGGTTGCCATGGAGCCGCTGCTTCTCGTGAAGCATTTCTATCAGCTGCAGCAAACCGACTCCAGACTCCGTCGACTATGCTTTGATGTTGTCCGGCATGCGATGCGTGTGCGCTAGCCGCTCCTCCATCATGTATCGCAGAAAAACCAGTTCCGTCGCGCGGCCCTACTACCGGGCTCTCTCCAGATTCGGGGGGCGTCAGCATAGCGCTCGATGACATGGGACTGCCACGCGACCCAGTGTCTATATCGTGCAGAACAGAGTTGGGTGCAAGCGCCACGAATGAGGCTGGTGCGTCTCCATGTTGGCTCGCTTGTTCAGCTTCAGCTCGAGCTTGGCGATTCTCTGCTTTCTTTCTTCTTTCGCGATCCAAGCGCTCGCGTGCGAGGATAACATTGCAGGCTTTCAACCCTATCCACCAGTGCAACAACTTGTGAATCCTGTGCTGAATTAGTGAAATGTCACGTGAACTTCTATTTTGCACCCACAATTCCTTGTCTTCCTCATTCTCGAAGACGAGATCTCTTGTATAGAGCCCGTCGTCAACACCTGGCTCATTCGCGGTGATGAGATGCTCTCGGTCGCCGGCTCTTCCCCATATCTTACTGCCGTGTTTTTCGAGTAGCCCGTCCACTTCCTCTTTCAAGCTGCCCTCCTCGCTCAAGAACTTCATGAGCTCATCTGATTCTTTTGGCAATGTCGCCACAACGTCGCCCATATCCGCCACCAGATCTCGGACCAGTGCTGATTCGAAGTTTGTTTTGCCACGTTTGTTAGATGACCACTTTGCGCGCAAGCCGAGTCGTTCTATAAGCTCATGCATGCGGACTTTGCTTCGATTCTTCATGATGTCGAGCCAGTCCTTGGCCTTGGCATACGAGATCGACGTGCCCTCCATGGCGGGTGGTGTCGACTCGCGCGCATGAACAGTGATGGGCCGGCAGATAGGTAGGACGTAGGCAGTAAAGTCGTTTTGTTGATGAGACTTATCCAATGTTGATGTTGAGAAGCTACTGGGGGTGGTGGCCAGCGGTACGTAGTGCCGAGTTTTGCGGTATGATTACATGCAGCTCCGCTTACAGCGCCGAGCTAACAATGGCAAATGCTCGGTTCCTGCAGTCCAAAAACGCAAATTTTCGGTCGCGACGAGTGGCCATTACATGAGGCTTGGTAGGAGGCGATGTCGCAATGAATAACCGGCACTGTGGATGAAGGCTTGAGCTGATGCAGGAACTAGGATGTTCGCGTTGCAGCAGATTCGCGTACAACGGCGAAGCGCTAGGCCGAAAGCGCGCCGGATCCCGATTGGCTTAAGAAGTTACATTGTAACTTGCTACAACGAGAACTCCCAGCGCCCAAGTCTATACACAAACACCACTCCGATGAATGCAGGCTGTGGTATTATCGCAGGGTACCTGCCAAAGTCCGACCTGAGTGACTCTTGTTCGGAACAGCCAACCTTGATCGCAAATCGCTCAATCGCGCCCATATTCATGCATCGCACTACATCACCGACCCTGTCCTGTCGGCCTTCAAACGAGCTCAGAATTCTTACCAATCTCAGACCCACGCCGCTAGCTCAACTTCCACAGTGGGATGGTCGTCAGCGACTGTATTCGGGCCCAGCAGTGATGCTCGTAGGTAGTTGAAGGCGATCTCGGTGCCTCTTCGAAACACCTGGGCTCTCTTTGTGCCGTTTGGATCGCAATACGATAATTTCCATCTTGGGGTTGTTTTCAGAAGGTCAAGTGCGGTAGGCATAGCCTTTACCTCTTCTTCTAGTGCCGCGAAAAGGTCTTCTAGGCTTTGGCATTCATCCATTGTGTGAATTAGGTCAAATTCCGTGCCATCTTCTACCACTTTCCAGACTATGCCAATTCTTTCCGCTTGCGTATTCTTACGAAGAGGATTTTCGTTGACAGAGAGCACCTGCGCTCTTGGAACAATTTCCGCGATGTTTCTCAAAGTCTCGTTCGCTTCTTCCTCGCGCGTCGCTGGGGCTGGAGCTGGTGCTGTAGCTGGTGCTGTAGCTGGATTTGGAGTTGGAGCTGGAACTGGAACTGGAGCTAGAACTGAATCTTCGCTCGGAGCGGTCTCTTCGTTGAACGAAGCGACAATTGGTGTATACTCCACGGGATCTCCTGAGACTTCTTTTGGAGAGAGTCGCCTTCGCTTGTTCTCCTGACGCGGCCCGACTCTAGGACGCTTGCGTGTCTGGTTGTCGGATTGAGAGCTTCCTGACAGATCCTCCTCCGATTGAGACACTTCACTTTGTGTGGCCCCCACTCTCAAGACAACTACACGGCGAGGAGCTGAAGCTACTGCAGCGTTGTCGATATTCTCGGGATGAAGTACGTGCATTATAGCTTCAACTGTGCCTATGTCCCGGTTCGTATTGCGCAAGGCAAGGAGCATGAAGGAGTTGTTGAACTTCTCGCCATTTCCGTCGTTAACGATTTCGTAAGGACGGTAAGTCTGAAGGGCCTTCATAGACCGATCGAGAGTCTGAGGGAGCATGATACAGAACATGCCCACCTCATCAACGCCATCAAGAGGCATGATAACTAAGCTCTATCGGTTGTTAGCGCTGCATGTTGCGTTCTAGGCTTCGATATGGTTACCTTGTCTTTAGTGAAGGGTAAATCGCGCAACGCAATTGACTTTGACTCCTCACTAAAACATCCTCGACATACGGCCTCGCGATTGACGGCTGAGTGTCGTGTGTTAGACGGCGGAAATGGAAGGGTCATGTTGTTGCAGTTCTCCTTTAATTCATTATACGACGGAAGCCCCAAGTACGACTCACTGTGTCTGTGGGACGCTAGATAACCCACCCAGACCCCACGAGCATGTAGTCGACGTACTGAGTAGTAATGTCCGCGAGGATTCGCAAGCTGGTTGAAGCATTCGAATTCGTTGTGTATCGTGCCGGAAGTGTTTGAAGACTCGCGCAAAACGTTAGCCGATGCAGCATTGATATCCTGGCACTCTGCAGATCGACGTGGTGACGCCGTTGGCGAGGGTACGAGCATTGAGGGAGATAGCGAACTTGTTGTACTTCTTCCAGTTGCTAGTCGTTCGAGCCCAGAAGTGTGAGGCTGCATGTCTGGTGGCGCGGGGTCACTGTTTTGATCGGTGTTGTCTGGACGTGTTTGCAGGTAAGAAGTTCGAGTATGTCGCGCTGTACCGGAGAGCTTCTTGAGGTTGTATGTTGGCACCGTCGTACAATTTCTCGCGGCTCTTGGACTACAGCCTACGTCTCCGCTGTTAAGTGGAAGATGGGCAGCCATGTTTTGTCGTTTTGAGGGTGGACCGTGGTGACAGGATGAGGTGCAGGTGGCGCATTCACTAGCGCGATAGGGACAGATACTGGGGTGTGATTGGAGGTCGCTCTTGCATGTCCCAGGCTTGGGACGCCCCACGGCGCGACAGCTCGTCTTTTGAGATTATAATCGGCTCGCAACAGGTAAAAAGACGCAGCTGTTTCTGTGGAAACCAGGGAACAGCAAGTGTGAGTAGTATAAGCGTTAGGCAATGATGGAAAGAGCGCAGATGGGCTGTGAGCGGCACAGCCAGCGGGCGCCTAAATCTTCCACAACACCTAGTTTTCGTCGAGACGCGAACTATTCTTCAGTTGTGTGCTTGCCTGGAAAGCAGTGTCTTTCACCTAAGTTTTATTCAGCACCGACCAGGCGCTATTTGTACTTCGCTCCTTCTGGTTTCGACAAACTTCCAACAAACCCACTTCTACCGGACCTAGAAGAACACACGTTCACAGCTGTTTCAAGCTACTTAACGCCATGACAGGATCTCAGGCAACTCGTGGCCCTGGCGTTTATGCGCATATCGAAGCGCTCGGCCTGAAAACCTACAATGACAGGTGGCGTACTGCCCGCGCGAAGTTCAAATTCCTGCCCGTGAAACGATTATACACACGGGAAATACCTCACTACTTTGGCATCCTCTGTCGCGATGAGGGAACTGTACTCAGTCGCGACGATCCAACACTTTTTGACCAGGAATTCGATCAGCTTCTGAAAGAGTACGGCCCACTCATCTGGCCGCAGCCACATGGCCGTAACCGAGACCATTTGTGTGACGCAAAAGCCGGTACCCTATACGAGGCAGACTTGATATATCCCCGCGATGCGTCCATGTAAGTAAGGTGACCAGGTTCCCACGATTCCACTAACTGGTTGAAGACTGAAAGACCGACTACGTGCTCTGATCCTGGCGAAGATCCTGAGGCCAGGAGCTGATATCCAGGCGCTCATCGAGAAGAGGCACAACGATTCGCGCATGAGAGTGCCTAGGAAACAGTCAAACGCCAATCGATCTGGTGCCACCAATTCACGAGCTAAAAGGCCAAAGAAACAGAAGGCGACACGACCTACGCAAGTCTGCCACAACAATTTTAGCGGCGGCGCAGAGCGCGACGTCTCAGATTCGGAGGATAGCGTCATATGCATCACTTCACGTCGTCGCAACGTCTCAGAATCAGACGACAGTGTTATCTGCACCACCTCACGTCGTCGCGCCGTGGGAGAAACGGAAGATGAGCGCGCGGACCTGGCGAGTGTAGAGCTCCGCTTGTACCGAAAGACGTCGATCGTGTTGCCCAACGCCTGCGGTCCTGTCAAGCCCTATGGTCCTTGGTTTCTTACACCAGATTGTACGACGGCACATGAGTGCTTCACTCAGATCTGCGAGAAGATCGAGACAGACTGCAGCTTCATGGTTTTCCACTTCCCGGAGGACATGTCTATGACGGGTAGTATGCGTGTGAATCGAGGGTCTGGCGATGCTGAGCCAACCTTTCAACGGATTGTTGAGATACTGCAGAGGGCTAAAAGGTTCCCAGGCGAGCCCCGGTATCGTTCGGTCGAAGTGGAAGTGGGACTGGATTTGCTTTGCTGAAGATGAGTTGGAGGTGGCATATCCGAGCCAATGATGGCATGTGCATGCTATGTGTGAGGCCTATAACTCTTTCGAACACCAAGGACATTTATTACGGGTGTTTCTTACTTTATAGGAGAAGATAAATCCAATGATAGTCGGCATCGAAATCTAAAAGTCCTGCGGAAAGATCCTGTACTTGGTCACATTTCACTTAAGGCCGAATCCACCATGAACATATTCTTATCCATTGCCAATATCTTCTTCGTGTCTTCATCAACTTCAAACTCCTTTTCCTCAGGAAACAGGCCTCTCTCGATCAGAATACCCAGGTCAACCTTATCGTCCTCATCGAGCAGCTTCTTCAACTGCCGTGCTTTTTCGGTAACATCTTCAATCTCGACAGTGCCGTCGACCAGCTCCTCGACCAAAGTCCCGGGAATACCAATCTGAATGCTCCGATAATCGAGTTTCCCTATCCGGAACGACCGCTCAGGATCCCACTGTACCATTACTCTGGCCGGCTTTACCCTGACTGCCTTTCTCTCCTTCGCATCAGTCGTCGTCTCGTTGCCAATGTGGTTCGCAACCACCGCCTTCTGTAGTATGGAGAGAAAAGCGGCGTGGGTTAATTTCAACGCGAGGATGCGTTCTTGACCAGCGTCTTTGTAGGAGTAGCCGCTGCGGTAGAGCATCCACGCCCAAGAAGGCTTGATCCATGTCATGCGGGTTGGGCTGAACTTGGAGGATGCATTGAGTCGTTGGTGTTTCACTGCTGCTTCGGCGATCTCCTTGTTGTAGGCTTGGTAGACGGTGATTGTCGTGTCATCGTAGAGCGCACGGATCTGGCGATATGGGACAGCTTGTTTCGGCATGGTGAATGTTTTCAGGACATAGATGCATTCTGAGTTGAGTGCATCTCTCTCTTGATATAATGACGTCCCATGCACCTTTGCGAGCGATACGATGCGTCAAACGATAGAGTCATCGTCGTGAGGGCGCTACGCCCTTCGCCAATGCCAGCTTCTCCGCTGAGGGAACCAAGCAATGCTGCCTAGAAGCTTAATTGGAGGTTGCACAATGTAGGCGGCCGTGACAGCTCAGCTGCAGGCATCGCTTGGTTGCCGTCGTCAGCAAGAGACGCATCCCCCTTGCATCTTCGCCCCAGTAGCGTGGAGTCAACCGAAGCTTCTCAAGACGTCTTCCTTCCTTCCTCACACTTTCCATCACGACGACATCATCCTCAACAGTCCAAACAGCGATTTGCAAGTGGGCGCAGCGCCTGACCATTGCAGCCCCCAATACCTCGTGTCCAGCATGCGGGTTCCACGAAGGGCAGCGGTAGCCGAACGCCATTTTGCGGCGTGCATCGTATTTTTAGCACAGCCTCCGAGTGCGCGCAGCACACCATGACGGCCTGGAGGACTGCAAAGGGCGACGATGAAGCCTGAAAGCTCCCACGCACTTTTGCTTTGGGCTTCTTCATCTTTTCGACCTTGAAAGAAGCTATTTCTGCACATATATTCCCACGCGTACCTGTCGCCGACGACCTGGTTCCCGGAGCGTCAGCAGCTGCCGAGTCGTGCAGCTCTAGCACCACGAGGCTGCGCGAGTCGGGCATTTTGCTCCGCAGTCGCCAGTGCACCGGTGAGCAAAAGTAACGCTTGTCTCCACCACCGCCAGGCCACGGCTTCTGATCGGGCCGCTTTGCTCGCTTTCAGCATACCGAATTGGTGTGTCGAAGCGCAACCGGCTGGAATGGGGTGAGGCTGAGACTCGACACGCTCTGGCTGCAAGGCATCTTCAGCCGCGGGGGTGCACCAAACAGCGTATCGCCGGCCTGTGTGTACTTGCTGGCTGCTCCTTGCGAGCTTCAAGTATTGGTCGCTGGACCCTGACCATTGTAATCCGCATTTCTTGCAACTGAAGAGAAAGACAATTGTCACCGACATCGAGACCGGCGCAAAGGAGTGTCCAGCCTTGCGCCAGTATGGACGGCGTGCCTTCTCCTCTCCAGATTGGCTCCCCTACCACCAGGAGACCCTCGACAGACAACGTCCCGACCGCTCTTCGCGCAGGCTCCCCAGCAACAGGCTCGCGGCCTCCTCTGACGCGCAACAACACGTCCGGCGGTTCCGACAGGCTGTCACAGCTGTTCCCGTCTCGACCATCATCGGTTGCGTCCATCACTCCTCCAAGCACTACAGCCCAGTCGCGGAGAACGTCACTTCCCTCCCCTCTCACACCGTCCGCCGAACCATCCTATCGGATACCCCGCGCCCCGGCGCCGCCCACGTTTGCGGAAGATACCTCGTACAAGCCCTCCGCTGGCGCATCGCAGTCGATACAGAGCGCTAGTGGGAAACGGCGCCTGCTCAACCGACTTTCATCTCTGAAGGGCGCGACGTCCAGAGGCGGGAGGTACAACAAGCTCGAAGATGAAGAATCAGGCCCAGGAAGGAGACGCTTGGGCGGTGTCGAAGAGGAGGATGAGGCAGTCGGCTTCGATCTGAGCGGGTACGATGGCCTGCCCATGAAGAAGTTCGAGCCGCAAAAGAGGGCTGCTGGCGCATCTGATGCCAAGGAGCAAGAAAGAGACATGCACGAGGCTGGCTACGCAGCTGAATTTGAGCGACTCGAAGCACACTTGGGGGCCGGCATGAGCTCAGTCGTCGAGAAGCCGTTCACCCACATCCCCGCCACACCGCTCCAGGTTCGCAGTACAAGTCACTCAAGAGGCCTGTCTGGTTCTGGACTCGTGTCTACAAAAGCGCTAGAAGCACAAAAGGAAGCAGAGAAGACGGAGCAGATCATTGCTGTTGCGGACATTCCCGTGGACATCAGCGACTTCCATGCTGGCTCGGACTTTGATACGAGGAGCATCATGACTACTGACACTGGGCTGGTCAAGCAAGGAGCTGAAACAAGTTACTTTTTCCCTGAAGGTAAGTCGGTCTGCACCAGCGTTGATACCCTTTGTTAATCGCTGTATAGATCCCGAGCAACCATGCTGGCGACCGTTCTCGATGGGCATGCCCTGGCTTGCCATGCTCATCTTTATTGCGCTGGCGCTCGCAGGCGTACAAGAGCTTTTATGTCAGCTCTCGCTTAGAAGTGTTAACAAAAATCCAGAGACCGGCGGGTTGAAGCATTTCAACACGCCTGCGGAGCTGACGCTTGCGTTTTTCTTCCTGTGGAAATATGCTCCGATCATGACTTTCGTCTTCTACGGTATTTTGTGGCAGATGACAGATTTCGAGGTCAAGCGGTTGGAGCCATACTACCAGTTGTCGCAGAAGTCTGGAGCAACCGCTGCCGAATCACTCAATATGGACTATCTGACATTTATGAGCTGGTTGGTCCCACTCAGAGCACTACGTCACAAGCAATACGCTGTCATCTATTCGTCCCTGGGCACGCTTGTAGCCAGTAGTCTGGTCCCGGTCCTTCAATCAGCTTCCATCTACACCTACCCACCTAAGAGCGATCGCAAGCTAAACGAGCCTAAGTCAGTGCGCGTCAACCCGCCATGGTCAAGAGCGGTTTCAGCAAGCTTGGTTTTCGTCGCTATTCTGGGATCAGCTCTCATGTACGCAATGCGTCGGAAGAGTGGCTTGCAGTCAGATCCGAAGGGCATTGCTGGCATCGCAGCCATGGCAACGAAAAGTCACATTCTGACAGACTTTCGCGGGCTTGATACGGCACCTCTAAACAAGATCCACAAGCAGCTACGGCACCGACGTTACATTCTTCACAAGAGTTCGCTGTGGCAGGGAGAGTTCATTCGCAACAGCAAGGAACGCATCCACGAACACGGTACAGATCCTAGACCGCTCATGCTTCGCAAGCGATCGGGAGTGCCATTCATCGCGTTCATGGTCTGCGTCACCGCATCGATACCCATTTTCATGTTCCTGGACGGGGCTGGCATTGTCACCGAGAAGCTTCCTTTCCTGATGACCGCATTAGCAACCGTCATTCGCATCCTATGGAACACAATGAATTGCGACGTCCGAATGCTGCAGCCTTTCTGGATCCTCGCGCAACGCCACGCGCCCGCCAAAACCCTGACTCTAGACTACGCCGGCACGAACCCACTCTTGCTTCCCATCAAGTCCATGTTCAACGGCCACTTCCTCGTCATGCTCGTGGCATTCGGCTCCGTCCTTGCCGAGGTGTTGACGGTCTGCGTGTCCTCCATTAGCGTTGACGGCAAGAAATTCATCCCCGGTCACGGCGACGAAGACAAAAACGACCCAAACGACATCGACCGCCACAACACAGAACAAACCTTCCGCTCCTTTTGGTCGTCTTTTATCCTCACCATGGCCATCTTGATCTACCTCATCTCCATCGCAGTCATCGTGTACTTGAAACGCAGCCAGAAATTCATGCCGCGCCAAATCGGCACCATCGCGTCTGTCCTGGCATTCATACACCAGTCGCGCATGCTCATGCGTTTCATCGATACGGAGAAATTCGATCACACACGCATGACGAAGCATCTAGAGAAGAGCGGCAAGACGTTCGCGCTCGGCTGGATTAGTGGTCGGGATGGAGACGATCATTTGGCGATTGATGAGGAGGAGGTGTTGAGTGAATATAAGTATGGTGTGGATTGGACTAAGACGCGGATTCTGGGACATCAGGTTGGGGCTTGGGAGCATTATGAGCAGTAAATGTGGATGTGTGCGGCTTTTGCATATTTGGTGTTTACATATAGAGCATCTTTACTTTGGCGCGTTCATGATACCTCAATGTCTAGTATGTAGCGTTTTGTTAGCATTTATATGCATCACAATTACCCCAAAGTCTCACGCTGCTGTTGACTTGCATAACTGCCTCGGTTGTATAGGTGTGTCGTTTGGGATTCAATGCATTTCCCATTCCTACTCCAGCGCTGCAATAGACACAAAAAGCACCTAAACGCCTCTCCCATGCTGGTATAAACGTCCCCCACAACCCCATCCTCCTCCCCTACTCCCATCTCCAATCCATCCCATTTATTTATCATCCCCAACATTCTGCACCAACCAATCCATCCCCTCATCCACACCGCGCCCATCAACCGCACTACACGCAACAATACTCCAATTCCGATCCTTCAACTCGCCCAACCTCAGCGCCTCGCTAATCTCCCCTGCCCCCTTGGCGCCAGGCTGGTCCTGCTTGTTTGCAAACACGAGCAGCGCGGCGTCGCGCAGTTCTTCTTCGTTGAGCATCGCGCTGAGTTCTTCGGCGGCGGTGGAGAGGCGGTCGATGTCTGTGCTGTCGATTACGAATATTACGGCTGCCGTGTTGGCGTAGTAGCAGCGCCAGTAGGGGCGGATTGAGGTTTGGCCGCCGAGGTCCTGGGGAAGTGGGTTAGAGGGGGCATATGGGGGGAGAGGAGGGGGAGATGTTGGGGGTGTAGGGGAAGTGGGAGGGGGGAGAGGGACTTACCCAGACGTTGAAGTTGAGGTTCTTGTATGTGACGGATTCGACGTTGAAGCCTATTGTTGGTATTGTGGTGACTACTTCGCCGATCTGGAATTCTGTTAGTGAAGCACTCTAGTCGCATACCCGGTGTCTTCTCCAGGATCCAGAGATATCATATGGCCCTCACGTACCTTGAGTCTGTATAATAGTGTCGTCTTGCCCGCGTTGTCCTACATTTGTCATCAGCCACTTGGTCCTTGGTGTTGAGCTGCGTGAATAGCCCGTACAAGTCCAAGAATCAGTATCCGCGTCTCTTTCTTCGCCCATATTAAGCTCTGGAACTTTGACAAGTACCCTCCCATATTGTGTATCTGTGTTTCGGTATGCGCCTGTTCGAGTGTATCGGCGGCTTTCACCGCAGGTTGATCGTATGCGCCTTGGGTTGCGGTTTTGTTTGTGCGGGGAGATTTGGGTGATTTGGAGCTATCAAGGGTGTGTGGCAGCGATGATTGCAGTTTGAGGGTGAGCTTGTGATGTTTTGTGCTGGGTCGAGGTCGATGTCTGGCCAGAAAGTTGAGTGGCGCATGTCGACGTGATGCAGATCGGCGGCTGTGTTTCGCCGATCCGGAGGGGGAGGGGGGGGGTCAATCACTCGTGGCGCAACTTCCACTCCAATTCTCCCTGGGACGCATCCAGCGCAACAATATCATTGTAACTATGGTTCTCCGTGCTGAAAGCTTTGAAACTGACGATGGTTTCGATGTTGATAGCTCTCCGGTCTGGGCGTCAACACAGCGGACATTTCTGTCGAAACTAACTGTGGATTTAAATCACCCTACTGTCTACTGGCGCATGCGAGTGAAGAGACTTAGGTGCTCAATACTAATTATGCGGCTCATCTCGTCGTTTTCAATTTTCTTGCTTAGTTAGCCATAATGCGCTTCTGGGATCTCGTTGCTCTTGTGCAAAGTACAACTTTGTCTGCTGCTCTTAACGCAGCACAAGCAAGCGCACAAAACGAATTTCTCAGAGCTAGAACGTTGAGAAGCTGTAGCAAAGACTGACTCATATCTAAGATAAACTGTAAGAAACATTTAATGGAGTGAATGCTAAGTCTTAGGAGCTACCCTTGTCTGTTCACTGGTACGAGAGGAGAGACAGTACGTGCAGGCTGCGGTCTGCGGTCACCCGCTTTTGGAAGCCGAAAATACACCCAGGACCGGTTCAGATTAGGCGCAGGGTTCAGTTTGGGGGCCTTGGCACAATACTCATGTCAACGAATACTCGCAGCAGCGGAATAGCAATTGCCTCTTTGGAGCGCTTTTAAGCACCGTCAGGTCCCAATTCAATGTAAGACTCTAATTAGGCTTACAAGAAAGCTTGCATCACTCCCTGGTCTGGTTAATCAGTGAGGCTGATCGGTCACACAAGGCTGATTCGATTCGTTGAGACTCAGCCACGCATTGGCGTTCGCCTACCACCTCAGCTCCGTGTGCTTTGCACTCTCCATCACCTCCATCAGTCGGCACCGTCGGGATCCTCTGCCTCTCTTACCCCAATTGTATCCAGCCTACAGTTTGCATTTACCTTCAGCGTAGCTGCTCTGTAGTGCTCATGCATCTTCTACGATTAGGCGAAAACAACGACTTCAGCCTTGCCGAATATGTAGGCAACAGCGCTCCACGCTATGCGATCCTTTCGCACACCTGGGGATCTGATGAAGAAGAAGTCACCTTCCAAGACATAAAGAGTGGCACGGGCATTGGGAAACCTGGCTACCGAAAAATTCGTTTCTGTGGAGAGCGAGCTGCGAGTGATGGAATTCAACACTTCTGGGTTGACAGCTGTTGTATTGACAAGAAGAACAGCGTGGAGCTTCAGGAGGCAATCACTTCCATGTTTCGTTGGTATCAGAACGCAGCGAGATGTTACGTGTACCTGTCTGATGTTTCAGACGGCACTTCTAGCAGAGACAACGAGCTGTTTCGAGGTTGGAAACTGGAGTTCAAAAGAAGCAGGTGGTTCACCCGAGGCTGGACCTTACAAGAACTCATCGCTCCGTCAACAGTGGAGTTCTTCTCCAAACAGGGCAATAGGCTCGGCAGTAAACAGTCATTGGAACAGGCTATCCACGAGATCACCGGAATCGCTTTAGAAGCTCTTCGAGGGCCTTCTCTAGCCCAATTTAGCAAAGACGAGCGACTAGCATGGGCGTCTAAACGCGAAACGAAACGCGAAGAAGACACAGCATATTGTCTACTGGGCATCTTTGGTGTCTTCATGCCGCTTATGTACGGGGAAGGGCGGGAGCACGCAATGACTCGACTCAAAAAACAGATCGACAAGAATTCCAAGGAAGCAATGCTGTTGTTGAACGAAAAGCAAAGGCAAATGTTGCAAGCCTCACTGAAGTTCGAACAGATGGATGCTCGCCAAATGACGATCAAGAATGCTCATTCCAAGACATGCGCATGGCTCTTGAAGAAGCCCGAGTACCTTGACTGGCTCAACAACGACAAAATGAACGAACACCATGGCTTCCTGTGGATCAAAGGGAAGCCCGGGACTGGAAAGTCGACGTTGATGAAATTCGCTCTTGCCCACGCCCGCGAGACAATGACTGGAAAAGTCGTGATGTCATTCTTCTTCAATGCGCGAGGCGAGAAAATCGAGAAGTTGACGATTGGAACGTACCGTTCGCTGCTCTTACAACTTCTCGAACGATTGCCATCGCTTCAACGCGTCCTCGACTCGCTCAAGATTTCGAAGTCGAGTATTACCTCTAACTACGAATGGAGTATTGCGCAACTCGAATTGGCATTAGAGCGAGCCATTATGATCCTGGGCGACTGTTCTTTCATCTGCTTTATTGACGCCCTAGACGAATGCGAGGAACAGCAGATCCGGGAGATGATACGGTTTTTCGAGCGTGTGGGCGAGCTTGCTGTGCCAGCTGGTGTTAGTTTCCAGATCTGTTTTTCAAGCAGACACTATCCAAACATCACGATTCGGAACGGAATCAGTCTAGTGCTTGAAGGACAAGAAGGACACGACCAGGACATCACCAACTATCTAAAGAGTGAGCTGAAGATTGGGCAGACTAGGATCGCGCAGCAGATCCGCAGCGAGCTCAAAGAGAAGGCTTCAGGTGTGTTTATGTGGGTTGTTCTTGTGGTAGACATCCTGAACAAAGAGTACGACCGCGGCCGAATCCATGCGCTTAAGAAGAGACTCCATGACATCCCAGGCGATTTGCACAATTTATTTCGCGATATTCTAACACGGGACTCGTACAACAAAGAAGAACTCGTGTTGTGTATCCAGTGGGTGCTTTTCGCACGGCATCCATTGACTCTAGAAGAGTTGTACTTTGCCATTCTTTCCGGAGTTGACCCTGAGGCAGTGTCGAAGTGGAATCAGGACGAAGTCACCCAGGAAGTCATGAGACGCTTTATACTCGACTGTTCTAAAGGATTCACGGAAGTTACGACATCCAAGCTCCAGAAGGACCGGAAGGTTCAATTCATTCATGAGTCGGTAAGAGATTTTCTTTTAAAAGAAGACTACCTTGGCAACATCTGGCCTGATCTCCAAACCAATTTTTATGGTCAAAGTCACGAGCGACTGAAGCAGTGCTGTCTTAGCTACATGAGCGTGCACGTCCTTTCTCCTCTGGAGATGCCTGACAATCTTTCGAGGGCTTCTACGCTACAGGCAGCACGCTTGAGCAAATCAGTAATAGAGAATTTACCTTTCCTGGAATATGCCATACAGAACGTACTGTATCATGCAGAAGCAGCAGAAAGCAGTAGCATCGCCCAAAACCACTTCCTTGATAGCTTCTCAATGACTCGATGGGTCAAGCTGATTACTCTCTTCGAGAAGGACAAAGCGCGTAGGCATACTGAACATGTCAGTCTGTTATATGTGCTGGCTGAGCTCAACATGGCAAACCTCCTCCGAACCCGCTCACTAGGTTCTCCGTGTCTCGAAATAGAGGAGGAACGTTACGGCTGTGCTTTATTCGCTGCCGCTGCTATGGGAAGTAAGGAAGCTTTACAGGCATGCATGGAGAGCCTTGAAGTGCGTCAGCCTACTTGCAGTGACGAAAGAAGACGACAAGAACAGCGTCTTGCTCAAGAAGCAGACACCCTTATGGGCCTCGGACGACAATTCAGATACTCCAAGACAAGGAACATGCTTTCATATGCTGCGGAGCTGGGCAACGAAACCGTGGTCGCACATTTGATAGATCAAGATTACTTCGAACTGAACGCAGAAGATTCACATGGACGAACGCCGTTATGGTTAGCTTCTCAAAATGGACACGACGCTGTAGTGAAGCTGCTACTGAATACGAAGAAGGTCGATATCGACAAACCCAGTCGAAACAATTTTCGTCCATACTATGGAACTCCGTTGTATATAGCAGCATCTGGAGGGAAAAACGTTGTGGTTAGGCTGCTAGTCGACGCGGGCGCCAATGTTCACGCGCAGGGTGATCACTACGGCAACGCACTGCAGGCAGCGTCAGCTAGAGGCTTCGAGGCGGCAGTAAAGCTACTCCTAGAAGCAGGCGCTGACGTGCACGCGCAGAGCGGGTACTTTGGCAACGCACTTCAGGCAGCCGTATATTATGGCTCCGAGGCGGTAGTAAGGCTACTCCTAGACGCGGGCGCCGATATTCACGCCCAGGGTGGATACTACGGCAACGCACTTCAAGCAGCGTCAGCTGGAGGCTCTGACTCGGTAGTAAGATTACTAATAGACCTAGGCGCAAACGTTAACGCGCAGGGCGGACACTACGGCAACGCTTTGCAAGCAGCGTTATATCTTAGTCGCTGGGCAATAATAAAGATACTACGAGAGTCAGGCGCTCTGGATTCACGCTAAGGGTTGACAATATGGCAACACTTCAGACAGCGTCATTTAAGGGCCGAAAGTGGGTAGTCAGGTTCCTACTACGAAGTTGTCGCGGGTGCTGACTGTCACGCGCAAAGTTCGGTTCCAGGCATTGGACACCGCATTCCAGGCTGCTGAAGCTGGCGGCTATGAGTCCGTCGCGGAATTGATGCTTTGTAAATGTGCCATCACGTAAAATCAAAATTTAGAGGGTTTCCAGTGATAATACTCGTTGTGTTCTGTTACAAGCTCTCTATTCTTCGCTAACAAGTGCCCCACAAAGTTGTTTAAAGTTGCGATTTAGTGATAGGTATGTCCATTAACGAGCGCAACACACTTCCAAGGTATAAGGTTACAAAGCCTTGGATCTCATGGCAGCACTAATATGACAACTTGTTTACTTTCCAAGGCAGGAATCATCTTTCGTGCCCTCTAAAGACCCCTTTACTATAGTCCTGCGAAGTTGCCATGCTGTATAGTTCGCATGTCTGAGCCATGACAGAATTTGGGAACTGCCCCTTGCAAGGTTCTGTAGTACTTCGCGACGTTATATTGGTAAGTCGAGGCTTGTTAAACCACGCGACCTGCAACCACGGTTCGACCTGGCATATTATTATCTGCAATAGCCGCAGGGACAACAGCGTGCAAAGTGCAATCTCGCTACCCTTTGCGCAGCTACAGCGCAGAAACTTCCTGTCTTATTGGCTGTATTCTGTCTTAGGTCGTGAGACTCATAGGGGAACCATGGTTCATTCTCGTGACTAACCCTTGAGGTTGACGCAGGTGCTAACAACAAGATCTTTGCCGAACCATGGTTGTAAATGCGATTCTTGAACGTTAGTATAAAACACCATCGAGTGTTCCATGGTCTCCATCTTCTCAAGTCTCATCAGATCAGAATCTCCATCCTGGAAGCCAACATTCCATTTTACCTTCACACACAGCCAAACCCTTACAACATGCCTCTCCCTACCTTCGCCGAGTTTCAAACTCTCAATTTCGCCGACTTGTACCGCAGATTGCTCACAAGGTTCTCTGCGTGTGACCTCTTCACCATATTCGAAGACGTTCACGTCTTTTACGAGGATGAGTCTTCGTCAAAGCAGATGGAAATCTTCCACTACAAGATCGGTGCCCGACTAGCAGCCGAGAGGGACTGGAACAGCATGTCCCGAGAACAGCTCATTCATCAAGTTCGGGTGCTGGGACTACTGGGCCCAAAGGAAGAGGTAACCTGCACCGACCTCCGGTTGAGGTGCCTTCTCTATCGCGAAGCACATGAGGTCGACGCAGCCCAGCAGCAACAGATCAAGCGCGAGGAGATCCAGGCCGAATCGCTGGCCAATGGCAAGGAGAAGAAGGAGCCGGTCGCAATCAAGAAAGAAGAGGACCTAATGCAGTTTTAGGTTCGTCGCAGTGCCTTTGCGTCCTCAATACCATGGCTTGCTTCGTCTTGCCAAGCATGGTTCACTTTCACCACGGTACCGGTCACGAGACTTTTCACTCACAATACTAGGCGCCGAATCTTCACCTACTTATCTTCTCACTACCGGACTCTCTGCTCACTCTCACACACTCTCGGATCAACCCTCAACTTCCACTCGCCCTTCCACCTGCTTCTGTACTGGCGATACTGCGGTACACCAGAACAGCACATCTTCTATCTCTCAATCACCGCATAAAGGCACACGGCCACTTCATGACCTCTAAGCAAACTCAAAGTACAAACAGCGACGTCGCGCATCCTCTTCCACCACGTCCAGCTCGAGCTCCTCTCACAGGCCGCGATTGCTACATGTCCAACCGCAACCTCTCCACCCACCGCGACCGGGCAACACGCCCGCGTCTTTACGACTCCTACGTTCCCGGCCGTGATCGTAGCCGCTCACCTCGCCGTAATGATCGCAACCGCCGCCCAGATCGCCATCCCTACGAACAGTGCCAAGAGTACCGCGCACGTAGTCCTGCTCGAGACACCGCCATATCTCAGCCCGAGCGACCGTATCAGGTTGACCCCTCTAAGACTAAGAGCGATTCATATCATCCCAAATATGCAGATGGCTCTGATCCTCGGCATGCGATTGCGCACCCGCCTTCAGCAATGACCACGCCAGCCACACGGAAGTTCTCACCATCATGCATTCAAACTTCTTTGCAGCACAATGCCTCTCACCCAGCAGATGGAATCGTTAAGAATCTTCTCAACCAGGATACTCTCCCAGGCCGACCACCGAAACCTGGTTGCCCTAATTCCGACAACCATGGATCGCATGACCAGCCCAACCAGCCTCGCCGAATCTCGGACTCATATCGCCCGCGTCCCATGCTAATGCATCGCCGGCCCTTCATCGAACCACCCAACTACACTCACTGGGGAGAGAAGCGCCTTTTGAACGAAGTCAACGTCCGCCGATTGAGCTACGAGTATGAGAACGCGGCATATCTAGCTGAAATTCTGCACGTCAACGATCGCAAGTTCAACAAGCGCTGGGATGAACTCCAGCACATGAGCTTGAAAGAGCTTCGTGAAGAAGCTGAGGCCTGGAACATCACAGTCGATGCTCTTGTAGCCTCTGAACATGGTCCTCTGCTTGCCGAGATCGCCGCCTCTGCAGCTCGAGACGCGGTGACCAGCCACAACAGCCTAAAGCGAGCCATGCAAGTCATCCAAGACCGCGAGGCAAAGGCTGCTGGCAAAGCCAAATCGCTTTCAAAAGCAAGCCGGCTAGTGCGAGAGGCAGCGGCAAAAGCGGCCAAGGCAGAAGAGGAAAAGCAGAAGGCTTCCTCAGCATTGGTCCAAGCTAGCAAGAAACGCAAGGCGACACAAAGCCAGAACAGTGATTCAGGCTATTCCACAACCGACGCGAAACCATCGACCTCACCATCCGACTTCAACAATGGTGATGAAGGACCAGTAAATCGTGCGAAGAAGCGCATTGCTGCCTGCGACACAAACCAAGACCACGATCAGAAGCCCGCTGCCAACGAGAAGAAGGCATCCAAGCGCAAGTCAAACAGCATCGATGATGGTGAACGAGCACCAACCAAGAAGCAGAAGACTGCCAAAATCGTCACTGCGAAGACAACTCCGGTCAAAACCAAACTCGACGAAGAGTCGCCTAAGAAGAAGGCCGTGGTACTTCCTGAAGCTCGGAAGATCCGGCGCATTAAAAAGAAGGGCTCCGAACTCAAACGCGTCGCTAGGCCCGTCGCATCTGGGGAGGCTACACCTGCCACACCTGTGCCACCAAAGGGCCAGGTCACGAATGCCGTTGTTGTGGTGGATAGTGGTGTGTGGAATGCTTTGGCGATGAAAAGTGTTCCTGGGCTGTCGTATCTCATGCTTAGATAAGTGAACGACTTGTACTACACCTAGGGGCGCGGAGGTCTTCAGTATATAGAAGAAATATTGATGTCAGTATAAGAAGATGCGAGGGCCTTCAGGAGTTGTGAATTGTGCGATTAAATGCATTGTTGTCATTGATTCACCGCAGCATCGAGAGTCAGACAGGCGATTGGTCATAAATTCCTTTTTCGTTCCGTAAACAACACCCATGACGCGTAATGTCCGTTCCGCCGGCCATGCAGTACAAGTTCGATATGTGTGAAAAGAACGCCACCGACTCTACATTCTCAGCATGACCAGAAATTCGTTTCAGAACTGCGCATTCGCCGTCGTAAGGCCTCTGTAGTATATAAAGGCTTGCACATCTTCCCTTTGCTTCTATACTCCTTAGTACCTACGTTTCCTGAAAATGAAGATTTACATGACAGCGTTGCTCTTTCGCACCCTCGATATGGCTTCTAACGTTCTGTTGTGATGCGCCTGTAAATCCCAATACACGCCCACACATTTTCAACCCCCAAAATGCATGTCATGTCTTCAAGCAGGTCCATCGGGCCGCTTCAAAACCACAAAGTCATCATTGCATAGTCTGTTGAAGGATGCCTGGAGTATAAGTAGCTCCCCACACACCTATCCTTCCTCCTCGCAAACAGCACTCATCAATTGAGAAAAGATACAAAAATACAGGAATTGAAATCATCATGACTTTACTTTCCTTCGAAAGCCCCAAAGCTCAGCTCAATGACTTGTATTCCTCAGTCCAATCGATCCAGGTTATTTCAGAATGGCACGCATTCCCTGGCATGTCTTCCATCGATACCTTTCCTGTGTCCAGACTACGCGGCTTTGACCCGCTAGCCTGGAGGTCGGCGAAGTATAAATGGCCACTCCCTTGCACACTCTTCTTTCTCTTCTAACCCACATTCAAATTTCGAGTTTCTTATCAAATGGATCGAGGCAAATGGAAATGTCTCTGTCTTCTTCCGCTCTTTCCCACCCTATCACAAATCCGTTCCTCGGCTACATTCAACGGCCCCGTTGAGCACACCTCAAAAAGCCCACAACACAGACGACATGTCCTTTGACAAGGTCAACCGTGTTCTCAAGACTGTCGAGTGATCGGTCCGTGGCTGACGGAGTATAAATGAACCCTCCACATTCCTCACACCTTTCCCTACTCCACACCCGACTACTCAACCAGCGGAATCATTTTCTTAATCAGAAAACATCCAAAAGAACGTGTATGACTTCTCGTCCGCAAGCGCACAAGCACGCAAAAGAAATGATTCTCGGTCCCCTCGGAGGAAGTTACATCAAAAGTGCACAAACTCCATGCTATGTCTCCACACACAAAATGCCCTCATCAAAAGATGGACTTTGATAGCCACTACAGGGTCTGCCGTTGGACTGACTATATATACTCTTCCCAACCTCTCTCTCCTTCGCTTCTTCCAACATTCTTTATCCACGACTTCGCACTTAAAAGATTCTTCTGGTGAAAGTGCATGACTCTCTTGCTCTTCTTCAAAATCACAAATCGACAAGGCTATGGTCGTGCTCTCGTGCCATACACATCCCATCCCATCCACTCCAAAGTTTCCCTCACACACGATTCAGTCTTCGCACGCATGTAGCGCATTTCATACTCGAATTCAATGCAGCCAGCACCGCTGCTCCACTCAAGTATTTATTGCCGCTCTCTACGACTCTTACAACAACACTGCACGCCAGATTCTTTTGTGCTTCTTTCTCAAACTGGTGTACAATTATCTGATGATTTCTTCCTGCGCTGCGTGGAAATCCGCACTCGCGGTGAACCGTATTCGCTCCCTTCCGTCTTACGCAGTTTTTTTCCAGCCCAAAATCGCAGCGAAAGCAAATACGTTCATACAAAACAATTACGTGAACACATCATGTCTTTCATGCCGGCCTTGCAGTCATTATCACAAGATAGTCATACGCAAACAAATCGGTAGTCAAATAATCCGAAACTAGCCATGAGCGTCAAAAGTATGATTTCAAGACGTCTGTCCCAGACATGTATATCAGGTGTATCAATACCCAATCCCCTCCATCGCCCTATTGCCCGCTACATACCCCGATTCGCCTAGCAGACAATCCTCCCAATCGTGGCCCTCTTTTTCGGATACCCCAGGGCTTTACCCTATCGATTATTACCATTAGTATGTATAGCCAGTTGTGTCATAACATCGTCATCTCGGGAGAGTGCGAGTGAGGAGAAGCAGCACTCAGCTGCTTCATTTCCGCTCGTAGATTGGCGGGTTCACGTCCGGGTGGAATGGTGACTTTGCCGCACTCGCCTTCTGCTGGTCAAACTCCCACACGCCGTTGGTCTGGCTGTCGTTGACGGGCTCGTTGATCTTGCTTGCTAGGCGCTGGAACTGCGGGAACTTGTCGGCGCGGGTGAAGAATTTGCGCTCCCACTCCTTGCCGGCCTCTTTCTCGGTCTTTCGCATCTCGCGTTGCCGTGTCTCGATGATGGTCTTCTCGGCTGAAGTGGTGTCTAGGTCGCCCTTGTTGATGGCGTCGGCGACCTTCTTCCATGCGCGTCTTGTCTCGAAGTGGTCCTGCTCCTCGATGGGCGCGACCGTCAGCGGTGTTGTCTTGGTGACCTTGGGATCGAACGTGTCGACGACAGCCTTGGTCTTGCCATCCTTAATCTGCCACGTGTCTGTCCACTGCCCGTCCACCTTGTAGATGATGTCCTTCTCCTTGCCCTCGGGGTAGAGCACTGCCGAGAAGGTGTTCTTCTTCCCGGATACCCAGCCCTTGCCGCTGTAGTCGATGCGCGCCGTGTAGCCAGAAGAGGATTGGATGAAGGTGTTGCCGTTCAGTTCGACGTAGGGCGAGCCCGTGATTAGGCCTTCGATGTGGAGGGAGGGGAGGGTGATGAGGTAGTCTTCGTCCCACGCATCGAGGTGTAGGAGCGCATGGCCGACTTGCTGCAGAATATTAGATTCTACATAAATGATCAGAGTGCTGGAGCTTACCTTGACGTTGATGGTCGTCTTGAAAGAGGCCTTCTGTGCGTTATAGCCCTGCAACCGCACGCCATGGTCGGCGTTCCAAATGCAGTAAGCCGTGACAGGAGGATGATGACTGAGCGCAGCGCATTAGCATAGAATGCGCACGCCTATGGGAGTGTCTCCGTACCTGACTTGCTCGCTGACGAGCTGTGTGGTGCCTGCCTGATCCTCCCACTTGCCCAAGAACAGCTCGCCTAAGAAGGGGTTCAAAGGCTTCTTCTCGCTGCCCAATTTCTCGCTGCGACTCGCATACTGCTGCTTCAGTGTGCTGATGAACCACTTGAGAACGAGCATGGCGCGCTTTGCTGGGTCTTTCTCTGCGGCCGATGCGACAAATACTGAGGGGTGTTCGGTCCAGTACGACGAGAATTCCGTGAGCGACTTGGTGGAGAGGATGAAGGCTGGCGCAGTCATTGTCGACAGGTCGCCATTGAAGGAGGCTATCGACTATTTGCTCTCAGTATGCGCGCATTGCGACACAGCACGCTTCGTACCTTGAGGAAGCTGGACCAGGACCCCTTGGCCTGGGGCGGTACAGCAGAGCCTTCTTTTTCAGCCATGGTTTGTGATATAGGTGGTGACGGTAGGTCGAGGTGAGGATTAAGCGTGAAACAGCTCGTCGAGTGCGAATAGTGTGAATGGTAGGGTAGGGGGTTACAAAGGCGGGGAGGCAAAGGGGTCAGTGCTGGTGTTATGGCGACGCTTGTTTGCGAGATTCAGAATGACGTCGCCCCGCTAAGCCACCTTTGCGCGCAACCTCCAGCTAGTCATGACGAGTCTCTATATTTCTTTTGCTCACGGTAATAATGCGCGCATATGCAAAGCAAAATAGCGCACAATGTAACATGTGAATAGTTGTGATTTGGTTGTTCAACGCTTTGGATTCTGCAGTCATACATCGTATCTCATACTAGGTACAGTCTACTTTTATTCCATCCTTTGCACGCACACTTCACGAATCGCTTAGGTCTTGACATCGGGCTCGGTGCGGCCAATGTACTCCTGGAGCTTGAGCAGATCGGTTGCGAGCTTGACGTTGTCCTTGAGGTACTCCTGCGCATCGAGATCGTACGTTGACTCGTCGCTGCTGTGCTTCTCGATGTAGAGACGGATAGTCGCGCCGCTGCTGCCTGTGCCAGACAGGCGCACAACGATGCGGCTACCATCATCGAACTTGACGTAGATACCCTGGTTCTTGCTGACGCTGCCGTCGAGATCGGTGTATGAGAAGTCGTCGGCCTCGACAACCTTGCGGCCAGCGACGGTTGAGCCGACAAACTCGTCCTTCTTGGTAGTGATGAGCTCCTTCATGTGGCTGGTAACCTTGTTGGCACCCTCGGTCTCGCAGCCCTCGTAATCGTAGCGCGTGAAGAACGTGCGTCCGTATGTCTTCCAGAAGTCCTTCTGTACTGACGCAATGCTGGGTGTGGTGCCCGTCTGTTGTCCGACACCCGCGAGAATGTTCAGCCACGCAACGACTGCCCACAAGCCGTCCTTCTCACGGATGTGGTTGCTGCCGGTTCCGAAACTCTCCTCTCCGCAGATGTTCATCTTGTCGGAATCGAAGAGACCGCAGAAGAACTTCCAGCCGGTTGGCACCTCGTAGCACTCGACGCCCTTCTTCTTGGCGACAAGGTCGATCGCGCCAGAGGTAGGCATGCTTCGTGCAAGACCGTAGATGCCCTGCTTCTTGAAGTATGGGATGAGCTCAGCGTGGTGCGCAATGATGGCCAAGCTGTCACCGGGCGAGACGAAAGACTTCGCTCCGTAGATCATGTTGCGGTCACCATCTCCGTCGCTGGCAGCGCCAAAGTGGATGCCGTTCTTGTCTACAGCGTCGACCAGCGACTTGGCATAGACAAGGTTGGGGTCGGGGTGGTGGCCGCCGAAGTCGGGCAGAGGTACGCAGTTCTGTGTGCTGTTCGGGATGCCGAGCTCCTTCTCGAAGATGTCCACGCCATATGAGCCAGTCACACCGCTGAGACCATCGAAGAGAACCTTGAAATCGGAGTGCTGCTTGAGGAAGGACTTGATCAGATCGAAGTCGAAAATGTCCTTAAGCATCTTGAGGTAGTCCTCGGTTGAGTGCAGGATCTCAACCTCGAGGTCGCCGACCTTTTGTGTTCCGATCGTGCTCAGATCGACGTCCGGAATGTCGGCGATCTTGTAAGATGTGAGGGTCTTGGAGGTCTCGTAGATCTTGTTCGTGACGCTCTCAGGCGCTGGGGCACCGTTGGCGAGGTTGTACTTGATACCGAAGTCCTCGGTGGGACCTGTTCATTATCAGCTTCTCTTGACCTTGTGATGCTGCTGCGCATCGAGACTCGCGAAGGTCACATACCTCCAGGGTTGTGGCTAGCTGTCAGCAGAATACCACCAGTTGCTTTCCGTATCCGGATGATATGGCTGGCGGCGGGTGTGCTGAGAATGCCATTCTGGCCGATCAAGAGCTTCTTGACGCCGTATGCGGCACCGATTTTGGCGATCAATTGGGTGACCTCCGGGTTCCAGTAGCGGCCATCACCACCGATGACGAGGAATGAGTCCTTGACACCTTCGGGAATTGATAGCAGAATACTGGCAACAAATGCCTCTGAGTAGTGATCTTGCTGGAAGACCTTGACCTTCTTGCGGAGACCAGAACTAAAGCATGTGTGAGCTGGTGAGTCATCTTGAGAATAGGCAGGCTGTATTTCCTGACGCAGAAAATTTGGCAAAAAATCTGTAGTTCGGGGATTCTGTACCATAGCTCGCCAGAGCTTTCCACGAGAAGTTGCGGTCAGGAGATAAGAGAGCGTGCAACTTACGTTCCGGGCTTCTGGTCCTGGAAGGGCTTGAGTTCGACTGTGCGGATGCTCATAATGACTGATGTATGGTGTTCAATCTGAAATTAGGTGCAATTGAAGCAATTGGAGAGTTGGTGGAGCGACGCCTCCAACTTTTGAGCTCGGTGAGGGGCAGCTCGACCCTTCCCCACCACGCGGGATGACGCTGTCAGTGCGCCGACCTAACGCAGCTTGGGAAGGACATGCCGCCACTGCGAGCTGTCACCTCAACCAATTTTTCTCAACAGCGGACGGAAACGTCGAGCGTGTGGCAACTTTGCGACTATCCACTGGTTTTGCGCATTGGCTATCGTCGGTAGTCGGCTCGGCTAAAAACCTTCACTCGTACTGCCGCTTCTGGACCCTGCATACAGACCTCAACGCAGCACTACCATTTTCGTTCCGACATCTGGAGCCACACAGATTGCCCAACGATTGAATCACCCTTGATATTGACTGTCAAATTCTTCCCCGTGGAGTGCCAGCCTAAGCTTTGGAGACATGGGGATCTCAGGGCTCGTTAGGCGTCTTGAGCCCTATGCCATGCGATACTCGGCCCAGGAGCTCGAAGGCTACTCTGCTATTGTAGATGGACCAAGCTTGGCATACGAGGGCCACAAGCTTGCCCTTATCTCTGGGTCCAGTCCGTCCAAGATACCGTCTTACGCCGACATCAATAGCGTTGCAATCGGATGGTTAGAGTCTTTGGAGAAACAAGGCATCAAGGTGTGAGTGCTAGCTGGTCGTCTTTGCTCCGAATTCTCAATGCGGCTTTCTCATCAAGCCGGCCCTCTTCCTTGGAATTTTTGAAAATCGTCAAATTGAGTGAGACTCTGACGTCCACGCAGTTTGTTACCGCTTCTGACTTCGTAAATCTAGGCTGGACGTGCTGTTCGACGGAGCGCTACCATCCACCAAGCAAGCTGAGAGGCTCTCGCGGACTGAGCAGAACAATCGACGCGTGCAGCAGTTACGTGCCAGCTATCCGACTGCAGCATGTCCGATTCCTACTTACCTGGGATCAGCATCGTGTAGTCTCCTCGCTCCATCGTTACGGGAGTCTTTAGCACAATCATCGTTTGTCTCCAGAACTCGGATTGTACCCGGAGAAGCAGATGATTTCTGTGGGCTGCGGGCCAAGGAAGTCCCAAGATCCATCATTTTCACCAGCGATACTGATCTTGTTTTGTTCGACTATCATCCAGAGACCCTCATTGTACTGTTCAAGGACGCGGACTCGCTCGCGGGGCTGAAAGCATACTCCCCGTACCACATCGCGAAGAAGCTACAACTGCAAAGTTTGGTGCCTCTTGCTTGGGCGATCCAGCAGAGATTGTCGGAGGGCCAGAATGAACTGGTCCACGATGCTAAAAGTCTCGACTTAACATCACCACCCTACCTCGACTTTAGTCAGCGATACATAACACAGCTATCTTCTATGTCTTTCAGCAATAGTGGTCTGCTTGAGCTACCATTGCAAAGCTTGGATGTACGGATATCCGAGGTCGTCCATGAAGCTCTTCACGACAATCCCTGCATCAACGTTTACTTGCCCTTGCTGGTAGAGGATCCCAACCTTGCGTCCGCATGGAGCATAGCTCAAGACGTTCGCGTATTCGCATACTCGCTAGTCGCACCACCAACCTCGGAGATCCAGGAATATCGAAGGAAAGCACAAGGCATATCCCCGCACAAGGTCGATGCATATGCTGCGACAAATCTCGAGGTGCCGGCAAAAGACCTGGAGGCTCGCATGAGCGCGTTGCACAGCTGGGCTGACTCTAAGAGCATCAGTCCCACCCTGCTTTGGACTCTATTCGCCCTGGGTCTCGTTATCGCCGAGCTGAACACTCCGCCCCCACCTCCCATAGTCTCGCGTGTAGTCAATGGCGATTTCGACAATACATGGGTCTTCTTACACTTGGCTGCTCGCCTTCAAGCCGCAATGTACTCTTTGCGCATCCTCAAACAAGTCGTTGCGGTACGACTGGCTGGGAACCAAGCCGACATGCCAGGTCTAGTTGAGCAATTGTCCAAGATCGCACAACATATGTCGACGTTCCCATCAATATCAGACATGTTCAGCGTACCGGGTCAGGCGAAACGAGTCCTGGCAGATCACGAGACAATGGAAGAGTATTTGAAGGAGATTTATGCATCTGCCGGGGTCGAATTGCCTGCTGAGCAAGTTTCGAACAAGAAGAGGAAGAAGCAAGCGAGGGAGGCGGAGCGGAAGCAGAAGAAAGCTGATCAGCGGCAGCAACATAAGTCTACGTCAGCGAATACCTTCGCGGCACTTGTATAAGCACAATTTATTCGGCTGAAGCAGTTCCGTGCTGATGGTCTATTGTTCAGCTTGAAAAGTTCCCTCGCGTATCCCGACAACCCATGCTACATCTGTAGCAGGACACTATTTGGCGCCTCGTCATCCCATATCCTAGATGAATCCTCCTATCCTCATTCTTGAACCCAGTATCCCATATCGGTCCATACCTTGTCGGCTCTGAATTGCTCTGGTAGAGGAAAGATGGCAAGCACATTCGCACCCTTGATGTTCACAATCCGCGCACAGAGCCTCTTGTTGTTGACACAGTAGTCGCATGCCCTGTTCTTGTTGCCGTTGGCTTCATCCCATTTGATTTTATGACGCCTTTTATGGATCACGAAGAAGTTCGCGCAGTAGCTGTTCTCCAGACTCTGCTCCGGGAACCGGAACATTCTGCGGTACCATTCAGTATGGACGAATGTATCATTGTAATCGTAGTCGAGCTTATTCTGGAGATGGGTGCTGACCTGAGGTGGCAAGGCGGTCATTGATTTCCAGGTGCTGAGGACTTCGTCGTCCGGTACACACATCATCATCTCGATGTCTGGAACGTACTTCTGTCGATCGGGAGTCGCTGTCGGGGTTTGACCTTCTGTGCAAGAGCTGGCTGAGCGATTTAGCTGTTGAGAGTTGACCTTGCTCGAAAAGGCGTTGGCGACAGCGAGCACAGGTGCGGGCTGCTTTTCAGATTGAAGTGGACGAGCAGTGTGGGAAGCAGAGACTACGCCCAAGTCACCCCTGGCGCTCGATCTTGGTTGTTTCGTAGCCCCAGTGGGGACATCCGGATTCAGTATACGCTTGCGACCGCGCATGATACCACCCTGCGGCTGCGGCGCTGAGGTAGAGAGCGTAGAACTCAACCGGCCGCTGTCTGTTGCGCATTAGTGCGAATGCACGGAGCTCAAAGGTTCTACTTACATCTATCCGGGAGCTGCACGGCGACTTCTTCGCAATCATCTTCCTCAATCTTGATCGCCTCCCTCAGATCATCCTTCTCGCTTGCAATAATGTCGAGTAACACGGAGAGCAATTTTTCGGAGTTGCGTCTGGAGAACTGTCGAGCGAAGCTATACTTCACCAGCTCTTCCAAGTCGTCGTCCGGTACGCGCCTGAGCAGATCTTGGCGTCACTGCGTAAAGAGAGAGTCGCCGGAAAGGCCGAGCAACGCGTCGAAGTATTTCTCCGCCTTGGAAGGCATGCTCAAGGATTGAACTGCAGAATTTCACCGGCTACCGACCTACTGGTCGCGTAGCTAGTGCAGTAGAATGAGTGAAGTCAAGATCAAAATCAACGTGCGTAAGTAACGGTCGAGGTGAAGGCGCGGTGCGAAACAACACGTGATTTGTGGAGACGGCAATCTCAAAAGGGCTAAGCTGCTCGCGCTGACACAGACCCTCAATATTTGTCATCTAAATGAGCACTATACCAGAAGTTCAGAGTGATCATATGCTGCAGTATGTTGAGGAGATGGCTGCATGAATTCTGATCTTCCAAAGACATCGTCCGCAGGCAGTCGGTGAAGTCAACAACGATTCCGTGATATGCTCGCAACTCGCGTTGCGGGCCCGACGAGTAGGCACATTGAGCTGTTGTGTATTTCTGTATAGACTCAAGCATTTTTTGGCAATCAAATGTCGAGTGATTCGGCCCTAAGAACATCTAGGCTCCGCTGTCAACAATAGACGTGCTCTGCATTAAGCTTTCACGAGTCTTGTGGATTTTGCCTCACCACAGCTAGTCCCGTCAAAGTTACCCGTTCGTTCCTACGCAGATCGAAGATAAGGTGCTTGAGGATATTCAGGATTCTGCAACATGGTAAAAATACACGACATAGCTAAGTAAGCGGATTGCAATGACGCTGGCCGGCATGATGTTGGTGCGCCACCACGCCAGCCCCAGACACTCCATGCTACCATCCTAAATTCTGCTGATCGATAAAATCATATACAAACACCTGCTTCAACAACGGATCCGTCTCATTCTATCGTTCAATCAGCACCACATCTCAACTCGCACGAAGACACATACCTTCAATCTATCATGTCCAGGATCCGCATCAAAGGTCTTCCTCGCATCGTCGCTCTACGCCCATAATCAGCTTTTCATCCTACGCCCAAGACCACACTTCCCCCACACCGTTACCCGTCCACGAAAAGCATCAAACATACCTTAAACACAACAACAAACCCCGTATCCCACTCGTCGTCTCGTTCCACATTCGTCAAATTCAGCGGCGTATTCAACGGTCGCCCGCCGCGTGGTGGCACGAGTAAGAGCTCGGGATGTTGTGCGTAAAGAGCAAGGAAAGCGCTTGTGCGATCGCCTTTTTGGGAAGGAGTAGTAGTTGGGCGGAATTTGAAGACTGCGATGCGAGTTACCGGGGACGGGGAAGCGGTGGTTTCGGTGGACATGATGTTGAGGATGAGGAGGGAAAGAGTTGGGATGGTGAGGGAGTGGCGCATTACGGAAAGAGGGAGGTATATGTTATATGTTAGGGTCTGAGATATACATAACTTGTCGGTGTACGCTAAAGCAAGACGTGAGCGCGGTCCGCACCGCAGTAGCTTGGCTGCTTTGAGCATGAGGTGGTGAGGAGCCAATGGGATTGTGGATGGGTGGGTGATACGCGAGAGGGGAGCCGAGATCGTCCATCTCGCAGAGGTCAGACTTTATGTCAACTACGATATATTGCAACTTCGATGGCGCTCATAAGATCCAGGATGTAGATAGTCAATTATGTTTTACATTTAGAATTTTAAAGTCTTTTTCAGTCTATGCTCTAATTTCTAGGCTAATATATTCGGCCGTGTGCTTTTGCTATTCGGCCGTGCACCCTAAATAGTAGTGCTCAAGAGGGTCACTACGTACGTCTAATAATACAGGCTAAACATACTAACTTCCCTCTAACAGCAAAGTATTACAGTTACCCAGAGGCTTTCAAGTATCTGTTACTGTTATATTGCGCATATGAATAGGTGCGAAGACCTCCAGGAACTGCTAAGCGATAACACCTGGCCGAATAGCAAAAGGGCGCGGCCGAATATATTTTGCCAATTTCTAATGTCTAAGCAGCGGTAACAAAATTAAAAGTAACGCACGCTCGCTCGCAAACTATACAAAAGAGATTTGTTCAATCATCCAATCATCCAGTCATCCATCAAATCATCATCTCATCCAAGATAACAAAAACATTGAAAAAAGCTACGCATTCTGGGTATGCGAGCGCCTAGTTGTCGCTCTTGCACATGGCAAACAACCCAACGTGTTCCCGAAACGTGGGGGAAAATACCCTCTCCTTTCGTATGATACTAAGGTACCGGTCGGTTGGAGGACTGGTACAAAAGCACTAAGCTCACAGAATGCCAGATGAGTGGTTATCATGGCCGGCTACACGCATCAATGTGCGGCGGGATTACTGTCCCTCGTTCTAATGCAACACCTAATTTCTCGCAATAGGGAGGTATGTGCTCAAATCTTCCCGCGCTTGGCCTGGCGCTCAACGTTCGCGGTGCCATCTTCATCCTCGTTTCCGTCATCACCGCGACGTCCACGCTTACGCAAGGCAGGGGGCGGAGTTGGCTGTGAGTTTTGCGCCGCTGTCTTGGACTTGATGCGCGTCGAGCGACGCGATGCAGCAGGGACAGGAACGGCCTTCTTGCGGTTGGCTGGACTGAGTGAGGGAGAATCGGAGTCTGGCGTGGAAGAGGGCGGCGATGCGATGTCCTGTTCTTGAGAGCCGTAGGTGGAGTCTTGGGAGAGTTTGTTGAAGACATCGACCTGATCACATGGCGGGGTGGTGTGCTTGTCCTCTAGGGATATGCGGGTGCTGTTATGGTTGGACATGTTGGCAGAGGAATCGCCGTCATCGGACATGGTCGTGTCGTCGTCAAGAGCGATGCCCGAGTCATCGTCGATGGTGGTGTTGTTCTGGTGTTCTGGGATGCCGTTCGTATCAACGTCGGTGTGCGCAGAGACGCCAAACTTGCGAGAAGTATCGTCCTCCTTGTGAAGATTCATGCGCAAAGGTGAAGCCGTTGAACCATCCACATCAACACCGCTGTGACCCGTGGTATCTGATGTGTCAAGAATAGGCAGGTGTCGGTCGCTTGGAGTATCCGCTGTGGCGGTAGAACGACCACGAGATGGCTTTTGTTCTGGAGTCGGCTTTGCTTCATGGGAGGGGGACGGAATACCTGGACGCAAAGTCCCAGCACGCGTGAAGGGTGACAGAGGAGAGACTGCAGGCGGATTGCGGCTGACCAAGACTGGCTCATTACGCATCTGCGCCTTGACGCGCTGAAGATGCTTGTTCTTCAAGACTGGCTGTTGTTGTGTATGACGATTCGGGATGTTCGTCAGGGTATAGGAGCCGGCGGGATGGGCGAAAGAAGTAGTCAGGTCTCGGGGAGGACCATAGTAGTCTGTTCGCGGGGCGGCGGGAGTCTGGGGCGGTGCGACTGGTGCGGGCGGTCGAGGTGTCTCAACAGGCTGCAGATTCGCGGGTGGCTGGCGTAAAGCCTCAGCATCTTCCCGACGAATCGCCTCGGAGAGCTCGTGAGAAGTGTCCCCAGGACACTTCCGAGCTTTATTGAGCTTATCAAATTCGCGAGCCGCGACTAGAGCCTGTTCGCGAACCACAGCGTCAACCATATCGCGAGCGGCTAACTCGTTGTGACGAAGCATAGCCTCTGCTCGTGCACGAGTGATCGGAGTACACACAGAGGGCTCAGGGTCGTAGAAAGCCCCGGTAGATGACTGCGGATGTCCGTAGCCCCCTAATGGTGGCTCGAAAACGCCCTGGTTGCCATTGAAGGTGACCGAGTTGAAGCCGGAGCCGGTAACGCCCATGACCCCCGGAACGCGATGGTTGGGAGACTGCCGGTTTCCGGGAATAGTGCAAAGCTCGATGCCTGCGACAAACTCCCAGATGATTTTCTCGGTAGCGACATCAAAGACATGGCCGTCGGGGAGCTCGTCGTCGAGGATGCCGCCCAGGCGACGAAAATAGTCGCCAGGACGCTCAGTAATGTGCTGTACATCTGGGATCTATTAGCAGGAAGTAAGGCAATTGAGAATAGCGACTACTTACGGGACACGACTTGGCCAATGCGAATAGGCATCGTGAGTTGTTTGATAGCCGCAGGTTTGGCACGGGCGTGTGATATTTTGATTAGAGACAAGTGCTCCAATCGCTTGCAATTCGCTAGTGTTCAAGTAACCTTCTCGGAGTTGAGAGTCGAGGTAGAGGTCGATGTCGTGTGCGTGGAGAGCAAAAAATGTCCGAGCGTAGGGTTATTTATGGGGAGAGGGAGCGGGACAAGTCCTGTTTGCATCGCGCGAGTGTTGAGATGCTGTGTGGCGCATGCGGGGCCAGGGTCGAGTGAGAGTGCTTGAGAACGACTGCTTTCACGAATGCTATAAGGGCAGCGATCACTGTGGCGTTATGCTGCAGTGGATCAGGAATATGTATGAGGACGGTAGCAAGAGTTGGATAATTGTTGTTAGGCCGACTAGGTATAGATTCAAGTGTGGTAGGCCCACGTGCCATTTGAGGTCACTGATCACGGGAGCTATGTTTAGCGGCGGCGCGGCGCGAACCGCGAATGAGCTGTCAATCCCACAGGACCTGCTCGACGTGCGAATGTACACTACGGCACAGTATTAAAGTACCGTTTGCGTAACGACAAGATGATGAGGACCCTGTCATCACCACTCGCTGGCACGTGTATGCTATCATTCTACAGCCTCAAGCACGTGCGGAAGTGTCCATGCAGTGAAAAGCCTTAACTTCGAAGAATCAAATGAGCTCAGAAGACGTTACTCATTCATTCCGAAAATTGTCGTTTCTGTTTCGACCCTTTGCCTGCAACATTAGCCACTGTGCAGCGGGTCGTTCGCATGGGGGCCTTGTGATTCTCGCGACACTATATGTCTTATTGACACGATATGTATAGACCCCGATCTCTCATACTTCTACCATGCGGAGAGTACCGTGAGAGTTGCAAGTTAAGCTCAGGCTCGGTCACGTGACAACTTCATTCACACCCAGCTTCATATAGTACTGCACACACAAGCTGTGTTCGCTCCACATAGTATTAGATCCGCGAGTCAATGAAAGTTTCATTGTATTTGTAGTGGTGCTGCGACGATCTTATCGCAACTGCAACGATTACTGCTAGGTCGGGATTGTTGGGCACTAAGGCGAGGGTTCAACCACGTCTTCGTTTGGTGCTATCCGCCAAACGGGCGCAAGGTTGAGCTACGGCCGCTGTTGTGCAGCGCGTAACGGTACCGCCCGTTTGATCCCGGACCTCCGACCTTACACCGGTCGCTTCGTCCTGCCCTCGTTCCCCACGACGCCTTGGCGATACCCCCGTTGCCTGAACATCGCATCACTGCGTCCGTGGTGATGGGCGACTGGCGTTTGGGCTCCTTTCTCTTCTCGTAACCTTCCCATCACTCGTTCGCTCCAGCACCACGATCAATAACGTAGCACACAGCAGCACATCACTTTCGCTTTTGGAACATCTGACGGCGAATTATCTTGAGACAATACTAATATACGGAGTACAGAAAGAGCAACGCAGATAATCACAGACCGCACTCGCGATGGATAAGCAGGGCCAACCACACAAGGCTGCAGGCAGCAGCGACCGCGGAAAGGCACATCGTCGCAACTTATCCACAGCCTCATATCCTGACCGCCGAGACGCAGAAGAGGCGCTTCTATCTCACGCCGACCAACAAAACGTCCTGACTGAGGCATCGCCTTACGCGCCTGACCCTGTCGAGCCTCAGGCTCCCACCCGCCGATCAAGTGTGCAGCCTCAGGCATCAAACCGCCGACTAAGCCAGCAGCTCTCAGAGAGCAGACGACCAAGCCAGCAGTATTCCAGTAGTTCCAGCAACATCACGCAGGCACTCCAGCTCAGGAACAAATCCTCCACCGACAGTGAAGGATGGAGCATGCTTGAGCGCGAGGGCAACGTAAGTCCCTCCATCTCCTTCCCATCCGACCCCAGAACACATCCTCACCAACTCATACAGTCCACCTCCGGCGCCTCATCCTACGACTTCCCCGGAACCTGGCCGACCGCAATCCACGACACCACAACGGCCCTCACCCAAGTCAGCACCGCAACCGCATCCTATGCCTCCGCCCTCACGAACTCCGGCATCGGCAGAGCAAGCATGAGCATCGGTACCGCCGCCCTCTCATCCGCAAACAAAGGCGCCCTGTCAATCATGTCCTGGGCGACCGACCACACCGGCACCGGCGTCGACCAGCTGCCGCGCCCGATGAGCAAGTGGCTGAAAGGCGGCAGGAAGAAGATTGAAGAGCAGCAACGTGCGGAGCAGCGGATTAAAGAGAAGCGACGACGGCGCGAGAGTGGGATGGGATCAAGCTCGAGCGAGCCGATGACATTTGGCGATGAGCGCGGCGCGTTTGTGCTTGAGACGGCGGAGATGAGTTCGATGGGCGAGATTGTTGGGCCGTTGACGTCGTTGCAGGGTGATGGGTTTAGGGAGGCGGTTACGAGGGGTGGGGAGGTTGATGCTGGACGGGTGGGGGTGGAGGATGATAGTGAGGAGAGTGAGGAGGAAGAGGGCGATGGGATGATTAGGATGTTTCAGTTTGACGATTAGAGTTGGGATGGATGGGCTGGGTGGGTTGGAGATCTCCTGGGTTATATATTGGAGATTGGACGATTTTGTCGGTTTGGCATTTCAGGAACTTCAAGATGTATCCCAGCGCCCAAATAGCATGGTTGGCATGCGGCGTAGATGGTATGCAAATATCTTCAATAGTCTTGGTCCTATCAATGTGTCAGCCAGATGTACCTCAATTACCTTACAGGCCCAAAAAGGAGAATCTAACGTACCTGACATGCACCAAGCGTTACAACTGCTGCACTTGTGAAATACCCTGAAGTGTCACACGTAGAATCACATATCATCATACAACATGCGTTGATTCCAATATCAATACCCATACATCCAATATATACATTTTCCAATCCATCCAATGCCAGCTCGACCCTCTGGGCCTTGCAATCATCACAACTTACAACTTCTCCTTCTCCAAGCCCTTCCACCCCCACTCCGCCGCAATCAATTCCGCCGCGCGCTCACCAATGCCCAGTACAGTCAACATAGGGTTAATCGTCGGCATTTCCGGGAACACACCCGCATCCGCAATCCTAACACCCTTGAGGCCGCGAATCTTCAACTGAGGATCAACAACCGCCAACGCATCGCTCTTGACATCGCCCATCTTAGTCGTTCCCGCGGGATGGTAAACGGTATGTGCGACGCGACGACCATACTCGCTGAGTTCCTCGTCGGTCTGGATCTTCGGGCCCGGAGCAACTTCGCGCTTGATCCAGTCCTTGAAGGGGGCTTGCTGTGCGATTTTGCGCGCGGCTTTGAGGCCTGAGACGATGGTTGCGGCGTCGTAGCCCTCGGGGTCGGTGAAGTAGCGGAAGTCGAGAGCGGGCTTGACGGTTGGGTCCGAGGAGGTGAGGTAGATGCGGCCGCGGGAGCGGGGGCGGGGGATGTTGGGGGTCATGCAGAAGGCGTCGATGGGGGAGTCGTAGCCGAGACTGTTGGTGGTTAGAAATGGAGGTCACGTGATTGGATTGGAATGAGCTTACCGAGCGGTGTTCAAGCAAAACGGGATTTGGTAGCAGTGCATCATCACGTCGACAATGTCACCGTCATCGCCTGCTGCGTTGGGGACTTCGCGGCGTAGGAAAATGCCGGCGTCGGAGTCCATGGTCGTTTGGTTCGCGGGGACGGGCTTGTTGAGTTCGAAGATGATGATGCTTTCGGGGTGGTCGAGCAGATTCTCGCCAACACCGGGGATGTCCTTGACGACTGGGATGTTGAGGCTGGAGAGCTGGTCTTTTGGTCCGAGGCCAGATAGCAACATTAGACGGGGGGTGTCGACTGCGCCAGCGCAGAGGATGGTCTCGCACTTGGGGTTGAGCGTGCGCTTGGAGCCGTCTTGGAATGTGAGATTGATGCCGGTAACTTTGTCGCCTGCAACATTGACCTTGCTGACCCAGGCGTTGGTGAGAACGGTCAAGTTCTCGCGCTTCTCCTCGCCACGGAGGATTGGGTGGATATACGCCACGCTAGCGCTGCTTCGGCGGCCGTCATCTGGGTTGTACGACACAGAGAAGAAGCCGACCGAAGGCTTCAGAGCGCCCTTGGTCTTGATTTCCTGGTTGAAGTCGTGGACCACGGGAATGTCCATGGCAGTTGAGCATGAGTCGATCCAGTCGAGACACAGCTGGTTGCGGTGGTTCTCGTGCACGGGCTGCACGGTGTTGCGGAGGTTGTCAAGCACGCGCATGAAGGTCTTGAAATTCCATCCCTTGCAGCCTTGAGCTTCCCATCTCTTAATATCATACTCAAATGGCCTGAAGGAAATAAGAGTGTTGTGTGAGGAGCAGCCTCCCAATACCTTGGCACGGGAATGGCGAATGTGTGAGTTGCCCATGGGCTGTTCGGTGGTGCCGTAGTCATAGTCAAGCTCTCCACCAAGGAGGTTCAACCAGTCCTTGAGCAGGAGCACGCGGTCATCCATGAAGTCGCTTGGGCCGGCCTCAATCAAGAGGACGGATTTTTTTGGGAGATACTCCGTCAGACGGGACGCGATCACACAGCCAGCTGTGCCGCCGCCCACAATGACGAAGTCGTAAGAGGCATCCTGGGGGATGGAAGTGACAGTAGCGGCCATTGTTGCGTTGGACTGCAGCGTGAGGGTGTTGCTATGGTGCCGCTGGATGCTCTTCACAGATTGATGATGCGTCGACTTGCCTTAAGTACTGCGACGTCCCGAGAAAATTTGATATCACACCAAACAAAGGATGCAGCAGGGACGCTCGTTGCTATCGGATCAGATCAGGTGATAGGCTGTATCACCAGTGAGGCTGAAGATGAGGGACGTTGGGAAGTCCTGCAAGTTATGTAAAATTCCTTCCAAGATAAGACGTGCTAGACGGCGGCTCTTCGGTTTGTTCGGACGGGTGCACGGTCCCTATGATGTTGATGTTTGACGCTGTCAGCCGGTTCTGGGAAAGAATCGCGGAAGGTTTGGCGAGGCTCTCAAGAAGGGCTGTTGACCGAATCGTCTCAGTCTCTGCCAGACTATCAATGCACAATTGTACGACACTCTGTCACATTATATCTTTCACTTAACCTCGTGGGAACGGGTGGTGTTCGCAGCGAAAAGTCGACCGATGATGATGCCATGGCTGGCCCAAGCGTAGCGACCCCGCCAGGAAGCACGTTCCGCCCCAGGGGCGTCCCTGCTAGCGCGGGATCCGCTTGCTGATAGCAGCAGGCGGTGAGGGCCCGGCAGACGACGTTTGTCGTTTTTATGCCACAAGTCTGGGAACAGCTTGGACGGCGTTGAAAGGCGTTCGCGCGTGCGTGTGCTGTGACATACGCCACCGTCTGCATTGGACTTGATTCCGTGATAACCTATCATAAGACCGATTACGGGACAGTTTACCTTACCAAGGAAGCTCAGGCGCACTGACTGCAGGAGCTCGCCGTTGCTATCACGAGTGATGTAAGTTTCGACAAGGCACTAGCTGCGCATCGATCAGGTACGCTGACCTTGCGAAGATCGAGTGAAGATTTTGCGTGCCCAGCTTGTAGATTGTAAAGCAAAAGATAACCTGTGCTGGCGCAAGACGTTCTTTGATCAGAGCAGCAATACCCAGACGCACCATCACTCAACTCACATCACCACCATGACTCTCCCATACGCGCCCCGATTCGCCTTCTACGACGGCAAGCTTCAACGCGGAAGCTCGACATCCTCTTTCCAGACAATTGATCCGGCGACTGCAGAGCCCACCGCAAACATCCACACCACCACACCAGCCGCCATCGACGCGGCCATTGCCTCGGCACAGAAAGCCTTCCCAGCATGGTCAGCGACGCCGGCCATTGAGCGCGCACGAATCCTCCAGCGCGCAGCAGCACTTCTCCGCGCGCGCAACGATGACCTTGCGAGGATCGAAACACGCGACACCGGCAAGCCCTTCTCCGAGACATCCACCGTGGACGTCGTGACGGGCGCCGATGTCCTCGAATACTTTGCGAACATGGTGGGCGGCGGCGGCATGAACGGCGAGACGACACAATTGCGCCCGGATGCATGGGTATATACCACCAAGAACTCGCTGGGCGTCTGCGCAGGGATCGGAGCCTGGAACTATCCCATTCAGATTGCGCTGTGGAAGTCAGCACCCTGCCTCGCAGCAGGAAACTGCATGGTTTATAAGCCCTCGGAATTCACACCTCTGCACTCCACAGTGCTAGCGGAGATCTATGCTGAAGCTGGTGTCCCTGCGGGTGTGTTCAATGTGATCCAAGGCGGTGGCGAAGTCGGTGCATACCTCACACAACACCCGTCAATCGCAAAGGTCAGCTTCACAGGACAAGTCTCAACGGGCGCCAAAGTTGCCGGCAGCGCAGCAGGAGGCATGAAGTACGTTACAATGGAGCTGGGCGGAAAGTCACCCTGCATCATTCTCCCAGACGCAGACATCGACCAGGCCGTCGACGGCGCCATGATGGCCAACTTCTTTTCCACAGGCCAAGTGTGCACAAACGGGACTCGCGTGTTCGTCCCCGAGACCATAAAGGCAGAATTCGAAAAACGTCTCCTCGAAAAAGTACAACACATCCGTGCCGGCGACGTCCTAGACTCAAACACCAATTTCGGCCCACTCGTCTCAAAACCACATTACGAGAAGGTACTGTCGTACATCCGCCACGGCATCCAGCAAGACAAGGCCAAGCTCCTCTGCGGCGGCCCAAATAAGCCCGAATGGCTCTCCTCACACTACGACAAATCCTACTCCAACGGGTACTGGGTGCAACCAACCATCTTCACAAACTGCACCGACGACATGAAGATCGTGCAAGAAGAGATCTTCGGCCCAGTCATGTCGATACTGAGCTACAAAACCATCGACGAAGTCGTCGCACGCGCCAACGCCACGAAAATGGGTCTCGCGGCCGGCGTGTTCACAAACAACTTGAACCTCGCGCACCAGGTCGTCGCGAAGCTGGAGGCGGGTATCACGTGGATCAACACGTGGGGCGAGAGTCCCGCGGAGATGAGCGTGGGTGGATGGAAGATGAGTGGTGTTGGGGTGGAGAATGGGCGTAAGGGGTTGGAGGCGTGGGTTAAGAATAAGAGTACGTTGGTGGAGATGGGTGGGGCGGTGCCGACGGTGTTTGCGAAATTGTAAATTTACTGTGTATACCATTTTTATTCGCGCGGGAAGCAATATCAACGTGTCAGATTTCACCTTGGGGGTCGGTTTATGAGGTGATGGGGCGTAAATGATTCAGCGTTACTTAGACGTGTGATGCGTGCTAGAGTCTGCAGTCTGCTGACGATCGCGAAATTGATTGCCTCCCATATGGGCTGTGTTGGGAACCTCTAGTGCTTAGATGTCTTACTTGCAAATGGAGAAGTGGGTGACAAGCTCAGGAACGCCCTCTAAGAAGTAGCTCAATGAACGTGCTACACAGCCTTCACGATGCGAAGCTACTGGCATTGATCACTTGCTAGGTCTACTGATCCTTCCCTTTAGCTTGCTAAGAGTGGTAGTATCTTGAAGAACATCTCCACTAGCATCGTCCCAAGACTGGCAACATTTTCTTTCACAGCCTACGGTAAATACTCCTATCTTATCTGCGCCAGGGCCGACTACAGTCATATCCGATATGCATTTCAAGCATATGAGCATAGAGTAGCTGGCCCAGGTCCAGGTGGGCGATTCCAATGGGATTTTGGGGGGCAGTCGGCGCTAGTCCTCATCAGTGCACGCTAAGTTACTAGCGCGCTAAGCGGACGACGTGAGACTTCCAAGGTTCTCTGCCGTCCAACACCTAAATGAAATATGACAAGAATCGTGCAAGAAGGGTCTTCACCGCTCGCATTTCATCACGGTGCCCGGATCTAACGCGCTTAATGTCTGGTTTCATATTGACAATACCCTGTATGTTCTCATAATGCATCTCGATCGGAGTGCGGGGAACGTGATCCTTCGCGGCTAGGGCAGAATCTTGAAATGAGAACAGCTCCGCTTCGACTCCTATAGACATACTACAACCTCAGGCCGCACTCCTCGGGTGCCCGTCCGCTATCTACCTCCATCAGTTCAAAGTACCATGCGTCTTATTCATTGCAAAACTCTCCAACTGGAGGAGTTTCTGAGTTCAGACCCTCCGAAATACGCCATTTTATCGCACACCTGGGCATCTGATGAAGTCTCCTTTGCTGCTTTAACAACGGATCTAGAGGCTGCCAAATTGAAAGCAGGCTTCTCTAAGATCGACCTCACCTGCAAACAAGCTATCGCGGACGGACTAGAGTATGCTTGGGTCGATACCTCATGCATCGATAAAAGTTCCAGCGCCGAACTTTCTGAAGCCATAAACTCCATGTTCAACTGGTACAAGAATGCTTCAGTTTGCTACGCGTACTTGTCCGATGTCGCAAAGGAAAGCTTTGCTGAGGAATTTCCGAAGAGTCGGTGGTTCCAACGAGGCTGGACTCTCCAAGAGCTCATAGCGCCTACAAAAGTCATGTTCTTTGACTCGGCGTGGAATGAGCTAGGAAGCAAAGAGGATCATGCTCGGCTGATCCATCATCACACCAAGATTGACGAGACAGTCCTCAGGGCTAGTGAGCCCTCCTGGGCGCTCCAAGACTGTAGCATCGCGAAACGAATGGCTTGGGCTTCTCAACGTATGACCACACGTATCGAGGATAGGGCTTATTGTTTACTCGGCATATTTGACGTTAATATGCCATTGCTCTACGGCGAAGGCAACAAAGCGTTCCATCGACTCCAACAAGAAATCGTAAGGGTGGTCGATGACGATTCCATTTTGGCATGGGGCAGGACGGAAAATGCGTTGGATTTTGACATGGTGAAGAACATGGTGGAGATGATGGGCGATTTGCCGAAAGGTGATGGTTTGTTCGCAGAATCGCCAGAAGATTTCGCGAATTGCCATGATATAATCTCCCCGGTGAAATCTATCGCGGCATACACAATGAACAACCGGGGCCTCAATATGAAGCTTCCTCTGATCGAATTCGTTCCTCGGCCGGATAGTGTGGCGTACGATGCTACACGTTACGCCGTTGGAATTCTGGCTTGCAGGATATCGACGGAGCCTACGCTTTTAGGGATTCTTCTGACAGAATACGAGCCCTCAGACAACCTAATGTATCGTGTCGCGATGGAAAGTTGGGACAATCGGGACACTTACTCATTCAAGTTACTCGTGGGTCCAAGATTGGCAGCTCAGGCTGTGTCAAAGAGAATGACTATCCTCAATCCCACGGGAGTTACTTCTATCGGCTACAGCTGGATGGATGCCGAGCAAATCCTGGTGAATCAAACGGAGGACTTACAAAGTCTCAATTTCGCTATCACTTTCGAAAACAAATGTTTGTATCTCGAAAATGATAGAGTCAAGCATCATCCCGCAAACTGGAACCCAAGCACTGGCGTCATCACGATAGAGAAGCAGCCTCCATATGATTCTTTAATCTATCTGAGCTTCAAAGCCGATGACGAGGATGGTCAGGACAGCGGGTTTTCTGTTCTTATCCGAGGTGATAACGCTATCGTGCGTAAAGGATCAACACTCTCCTTGGAAGAACAAAGAACTTGTTATGATGCTTTGGAATCCAAAAGCCAGGATGCTGACGATACAGATAACATAGTTGTCGCGACGGAGAATGGGCGGCAGTGGATTCCCTTAGTCACCTTGAGTGAGATTAGAAAAGTACATGACTGGAACATCAGCCATATTGATGTAGATGTTATAGACGTTACGGATGTTGTTGCGAGGAAATTTCCAATTGAGCGTCGTCGCCGACGAAGACTGAACGTCAACCGGAAATACTGGCCAAAGCGTGATTTCTACACGCATGACTCCGAATCTTCGGATCAGGATAGTGAATAGAATTGGAATGGCACCTCAGCAAGAGTAATAAACAGCCGCGTCTGGCTTCGCCATTTACCAATTGTTCTCAGGATGCGAATTTATACATTGAACGTAGGCACTGGGCAACAAGACTGTTGACAAGAATACGGTTTTCTAGGAGTCATACCATCTCGTGTTCTTGTTTTATATCTTAGACGTCGTCTGACCAGATTTACTTACGATGTTCTGTGGTTGTCATCAACGAATGTGTATAGTGTAACGATGGCTGCTAGTAGAAGCCAGCTGAAGGCGACTGCTGCAGCGAGCTCCGTCGTCGCTGCTAGTAGATGCCAGGTAGACAAGGGCAAGGAAGAGGGCGATCACAGTGGTCAGCTCCATCGCTGCTGGTAGATGTTGAACGGTCGAAGCGGTAGATGCGAAGCTCTAGCCGAATGGGACATCAATGACAACAACGCCTTCGCCATGCCCATTTCGGCAGCCCATAGCGACGTCACCATGTCCATAAGTCGAGGCTTGGGCACATTTGGCTGGTCGCTTTGACAAAGGTACGGGCGACGTGTCTATCGCCCTCTCCAGTGAATTGAACAACCTACAATACCACGACAGAAACAACCTTGAACTCATATCGGGGTTGGAGGCAGGTACGTTGGGGACGGGCACGCCTCATGGCCGAGCTCCGTGTGCTTTTGCTATTCGGCCGTGCACCCGAGAAATAGTAGTGCTCAAGGAAGTCAATACGATCTAATGATACAGGCTGAACATATTCACGTTCTACTAACAACAAAGTATTGCAGTTGCCTGGAGGCTTTCAAGTATCTGTTACTGCTGTAATACGCTTATGAATAGGTGCGAAGATCTTTAGGAACTGCTAAGCGATAGCACCTAGTCGAACTGCAAAGCTAAGAAGCCGAATATATCTTGCCTTTTTAACGACTTCTAGCATAAACAGCTGCCCCGCCAAGATTTGGAAGCTTCTGGAATCAGAAGACCCAATTTGGCAGCACAGTGTGAGCGTACCGTGGCTGGAGAATGCAGGCAGCGTCATCATGTGATAGCATATGGTCAAGAGTGGGGAGTTGTTTACATGCCATGTCAGGCTCTACAACTGTATTCGTTTGTCATGAACATCAAGGCTGAGCATCGGCATCAACAGGAGCTTTGCCGCATCAAAGATGGTGAGCCGTCTTTCAAGAAGCAGCCTCAGCTTGGAATAGCAGCCCGCCGCCACTACTTCGCGGGTGTTCCAAAGATGGTTTAACTTTTGCGCGCGGTGTTAGGGAAGGTCTCATGTACTTTAGTTCCAATGCCATCATCGTCCGTTAACTTCTGATTCCTTTTGCCAGTGTCTGTTGCAATGTAACCCGTGAACATACGTCTAGACCGCGTCCTTCTATTGCCATGCAAAACCTTTCTTCCGTTCGTGCGACGATCCTCAATGACCTTGGTGTCCTCGATGGGCCTCTCACGAGCGACCATGTTGCGGACGGTTGGCAAACCCGCAAACCCGCCATGATTCCGAGTCGTATCTATTACGCCTACCATAGCCACATCCTTATGACACAGTACGTCTCCTCGCAGCCCTTTGTTGCCTTTCGCGCTCATTCGCTGCCCCGCCGACACGAATAGAACAACATCACGCCTCTCGATCGTCCGCAGCGTCGCTCTCGAACATACTGACCCTGTCATTACACCGCCCACTCATGTCGATCGAAGCACCCATCTTTCAAGCTCCACGCTCGACGAAGATTGACAACGCGACGCAGGCGGTCGAGCACTCGAGACACAGTCACTTGGTCATGGAAGCCGTATATGGATGCCAGTTCCGCCGTGTTGCCAACGGATGCTATTCGCGCCAACAGGCGATTGTGAAGAATCTCGCCCTTGCGTATGGCGTGTCGTCGCTCCAGTCCTGCAGCGCCGCTCGCCGAAACTGTTCACGGCGACTTGTGAGAGCAGATCATAGACCGACACCACTCGACCAACAAGGCACTTGACAGTGTCTCACCAGCAGCTGATCCCTAGAGCGGGAGAGCGATGGGCAGGCTGTTGCTGCTCACTAATTCAGATCGCAGCGTCGCACCGGCACCCTCAACACACTTAGCAGGCGACGGCGGACAAGTAGCAGCTCAAACTTCGGTTCGACATAGCGCGTCGCAGCGTCTGGTCGACAGCCGTCATACCCAACAGTAGCAACATCGCGCACGTCTTTGCGCAGCGACAGTAACACAGCAAACATGGTGAGACCGGTGCCAGTCATCACTGATTGCTGCTATCATATTAATCGCAACTACGATAGAATGAGGAATTTCAGAAGTACTCGCTGACACGCGAGTCTTCGTTTCCTCGGGTGGTGTGCCAACTGATTCGTCTCCAACGCTGCGCTACCAGTGGTCTTGTCGCTCCCTGGTTATCCTATCTTCCAGTGCCTGCACGTTGTCTGATTCTCCAAAGTCTGGTTATCCCACGAGTCGGAAAGGACTTTTTGCTCCTGCCAGCCAGAGAATCCCCATGGCTGCAAGAACGCACAGAAGTGTCGGGTCTACAGCGATTATATGCATTCTCGTGTGGCTACTTGCGCGTGCCTCGTCGCTCCCTCGTTTCTTGATCTCATCCTGGCTTCTCGTCCGGTGACGGCAGGCCGGCATTCGTGGTCGGTGTTGAAAAGACTCGAATTCGTAGGGCGAGGCAGAGCGCGAGGCGGAGGGCGAGGCAGAGGGCCAGCCCAACCAACCAGTCGAGCGATTTCTTCACACTTCCAGTCCGTCTCTTCCTCAAAGACTCCGCGATCCGGCTGCCATGCGGAATCATGTACTGACTACTGGCTGTGAAGCCCACCGTATTGTACATGGAGGAGGGCCAGGCGAAGGGCAAGGATAAGGGTGAGGCGGATGGACAGGACGAGGGCCAAGAGGAGAGCTAGGAGGTTCTTAAAATGCAGTAGCGAGTGCCTAATGGCGTGCGTGGCCTTGTGTAATTGGCATCGGCCTTTAGGGACAAAGCAGCAGTGATGGCGGTATGGCTTTTGTGACTTCCGCTGTTGTTGGAGAGGGATTGGAAGCGGACGAAGCGGTAGTGATGGCGGTATGGCTTTTGCAATTTCCGCCAAGTGTACGAATTCTGTGACTTCTTCGGCCGCTAGCAGCGGAGTAGGAGAGGCGGCCAGCGGGGCGTCGTCGTAAAGCAGCAGTAGTGGCGGTATGACTCGTGCCTTCCGCCGCTGGTGCGGGKAGGTAAGTGGACGAATGGGCCGCCAGTGAGGATAGGTAAATAGACGAAGCGACACAACCAGCTTCTCATGTAGTCGCTTATATTTGGTCGCGCTATCATTCAGCAACTGCTTGCGTTTTTGAGTCGCCGCCTGCTACTCGTTAGCTTTGAGCATCTCCCAAAAACGCAAGCACGTACCTCAAACTCGTTCATCGCCTCGACTTGGGCGGCGTTCGGGTGTCTGTTCATGCCGCCAGCATCGACCCCGGTATCTTTGTTGGTCACGTCAATGTGTCTGTCGCTGCTGGTGCTGTGGTAAATTCGTGTTGAGAGATGTGCAGAACTGTGTTGTTGTGGGCTGGCGGGGCGTTTGTAAGCGGGCAGGAGTATCAGGACCTGCAGGGGTCCGGAGCAGTGCGCCCAGAGGGGCACAAGCACGCATGTCGTTTCCCTCTTTTCCCTAGCTCTAGTTAACAGAAGCATACAATGATGTTCTCGCTGTATTCCTATCCGGCATCTACTCTCCATGTGCAATCTACGTCTGACCCAAGACCCTCTCTCTACCTGCGACGGCAACTTGCTGTGTCAAGAGACTTGTTTCGTCCAATACGTTCCCACGCACGGCGGCTGAAACGGCAAAAGCAATACCATATTTCGAATCTCTATGCAAGACGTCCCGGAATGCCCTCACGATTGCCCCGACAAGCCCGAGGGCAGCGGTCCAGCAGTCCCAGTGGTAGCTTCTTCGAGTCGCGTCACAGCGTTCGATGACCAATAGGAGGTTGACAAAATGGAGTAGTTTGGCTTCGGGAAAGCTAAGGAAGAGATTGTTTGGGCTTGTCATGAATTTGTCGATTAGGGACCGCTCACGGCCTGGCTTTCGCTCACGACTTTGCCACAGGTCTATCGACTGGGATCCTACATGTCAAGGGTATTACAAGCTATGGCGATGATCATCGCTTGTGGAATGAACGTGCGGGTGCGGAGATCTTCGAGCTTATCAAAGTTGCAAGATCTTCATGGAACCACGGATTGTCACTTCCGGCCTTCATTGTGCAACATCACTTGCTCAGGGCAGATTACTTCTGCACAGTCGTACTCGCGAATCATTTCACGGATCATCGGAGAATGCTACACTGTGACCAGACTGACCACCACGCTCACGATTGCCCCGATAAGCCCGAGGGCGGCGGACTCGCTGGCGAGTGTTACAACTGAGGTCAGCTCGGCCACAACAAAGTACAATGCGCTGAAAGAGACGGTTGAGCCAGATCGCAGTCGCACGGCGGAGGGCGGCGGAGGGCGAGGCGGGAGACGACACGGAGGACGAGTTGGAGGATGAAGTGGAAGACGGTCCGATGGGTTCTCCCCAGTGGAGGGATCGAGTTTGTTTGCTCAACAGTCTCATCGACAGAAAAGGTCGAGCTCCATCACGGAGAGAGCATACCGAGTGGGCGAAAGTGGCTGCCACATTGAGCTTCATCGCAGCTACTGGACACAAATTGCAGTGAGTTGGAGCGACTCAAAGGGTTCTGGCATCCCGGGGACTTGTCAACACATGCAGCTGTCATCAATGGCTAGGGAAGCAGAAGCAGAAGAAAGCGGCAATGGTGTAAAGCAGAATGTAGTTGTCATTGTCATATGAACACTAATTGGCCTCAGCGGCTGCTACGAGAAACGGCTCCAACCCATCCAGGAGATCTGTCAAGGTAGCGATTATAAACTTCCCACACTTCACCTGCTCTTTGGCTGCGTCGTACAAGTCAAGTGCCTGATGAACAGCCGCTTCCAGGGTGTCAACGTTTTTCGTTAGCCGCGCGATGAGCACTTTCTGAGCCTCGTCTTTGTCGATCACGGCAATCCTCAAGTGCTTGATGAGAACTTCGTTGTCCATGGTGATGCCGCTTGTGAACTCCTCGATCTCTTCGTCATGGACCCAGTTCTCGGCACCAAGGTGGGTTGGATCGAGACTCTTCCTGTGCACAATTTCGTACAGTGCCAACACGAGCTCGTTGCGGGACTCGGCCAAGCGGTCGAACCGAGTCCTGAGTTTGCCGTAGATATCGGATCTGAAGTCCTGTGCGTGTTGCAACGCCTTCACCTCCTTTGTCTTTGATTTGATCTTGGTCTCCAAGCGGGAGATTGTCTCCGTCTTTGCTTCCACCGTGGCCTCGAGGTCGGTAATTCTCTTCTCTCTTGCCATTGCCTCGTGCTCAAGCCGCTCGATTTCGACTTTGAGTTTCGCAAAGGTAGTCATCTTTGTCCCGAGCGTGTTCTCGGCATCTTTGGCGGCTTTCTTGGCCTCGCTGTCTGCTCACCTCGTCAATGGAAAGTCACGTGCATGTGGGGGAGAAAGTACCTTTGAACATTCTTGCAGAACTTTGAATGACGTTTCGAGCGGCTAGGTGTTTGCTGGTGACGATGCGAGCGTCTTTGACGTGGCGGAGGTTGGCTTCTTTGAGTTCGATCTCGTCGATGGTGGAGCGATGCGCGGCTTTGAGCTGAGCCGTGTAAGAAACTGAAAATGACTTCTGAATAGCTTCGACGTGCCCAAGTGTGGGAGTGAGAGTGAGTGAAGGTTGATGACCTTGTGACCCTGGGTATGAGCGAATTTATGCCCGGATTGGCAGCCAGAGCACGGTAGCTCCCAAGACCGACCGACTCGGTCATCATCATCACGCCATCTTGCTCACCAGGAAAGGGCAAGGCAACATATGCGCTGATTGTGACGTCAATTCCAGGCTGCAGCACATAACAGCGGTAGGCGCACATCGGACGTGGAAGGAGCGTTGGCCGAATGCGCCCGTGAAGCAACATCACATACCAAGTAAGGCGGAAGGCAATCAATTAGGACCAGGATTGATCATTGACTGTGATCGTAGCTACAGATGTAACGAGATGCGGAAATTGTTTCACGATGCGATAAGCTTTGGATGAACTAATTGCATTGAAGCTTCTTTCATCCCAAGAAGCCTTGCGGATAGGAAGCTCTGGGAGAGAAATTCTACATACAGAAAGGGAAGCAGGTGGTTAACTCTGGGCTACCTCCCGAAGACCAGTGACGCCTCATTCGCGCAAGACAATCCGTGCCAAGCAGCTGGATCCATTCTTCTTCTTCTTTGGTCAGGTTTGCATGCCGCCAGCGGCATTCGCAGCCGTGCTTGCATGCCTTCGAAGTCAGGAAGGTCTCGTAGCACAACCCGAGGTCTTTGGCACCGACCGAACCGTACTTTGAGGGATTGACCTTGCCATTGTTGATTAGACCCTCTGGGCTGGGAAGGCCGTACATGCATTCAGACTCGACCTTCTTTGTATAGGCGACCAAGTCTCTGGCGGTACGTGGGGCACTCTGGAGGAAGACTTCTTTGCTGGAGATGGGCTGGCAGATCTTGGACGTCTTTGGCTTTGGTTGGGGGCTTCGATGTGACTTCGAGACGAACTCATCTACTCAAAGTTAGATCACGATTCAAATGAAGCCAGAAGAGGTCACTCACGACTGTGGTAGCTTTCACGCGTGATGTTAACACCTTGGATCTTGTGCAGATCGGACTCTGGAGCTGAGCGAGGTCAGTGTTGCGTCAACGCGACATGCGGAGACATTCGACTTGCATCCCACGGTCTTCGAGGCGTCTTTGGCCATGGCATGGGCACCATTTGGTAGCTCTGGGACACTGTCACATGGTCAGTTACCGCACGCAATCGCAGCCACTGGCAATCAATGGACATACCTCAGATGCTCTGGAGTAGACTTGGCTTGATGCTGACGTCTTTGGCCCTTCTTCTTTGGAACTTGGGCGCGCACATCTTTGGACCTATGCGTGTTAGCGAGTGACATGCGGAGTGGCAGGAGGCAGATGAAGCATACTCAGCTGGGGTGGGCCAGTCATGGTCAGCCATGGTGAAGCAACAGCAAGGACTCTGGGATGAAGGGAATTCAAAGAAGTGGTGTTGGAGAGAAAGTGGTGAGGCGGGGGTGAAAAGTTTTTCAAGGCTGCCGAAGCTGCTTTGTTATGATGAGGCAGGAGCGCGCAGGTTCACCTTCACCGTGGCTGCCATAACAACAAAATTGCGCAGATTGTGACGTAATGAAGAAGGAAGAAGGATGAACACCGTCGAAACCGAATCCCGAGATGCAACCCAGAACGTCTCAATCTTGGAGAAGTACACAAGGAAGCACTGCGCACGGGACATATTGGGAGCACATGTGCAGACTGTTGTATCCATCATAGCCTTCTTCAGTGCACGTCGTGCTAACTTGCTGTTTGTATTCTCCGGACATACAACACAGGACAGAATTCCTTGTTCTCAGACTCCGTGCAGTCGCATAGGGAAGTTTCGTCGTTGCTACCGTACGTGGAGCCGTGTCACACAGGCGCGACACCGATTTGCGATTATCACGGGACTCATCCCTTTCGGTGCTAATCGAAAACACCATCTTGCCCGGAAATATTGACATAAATGCCTTGAGGTGGAATACATCAGCCGACTTCCATCTCAGACTCAACAAGCAATCCTCATGCATGCCGTTGACTTCGATCATCAATCACGACCAAATAACCTGGGTGCTGGAGATTGCATTCGGCACGGGTAACAATATACATAGTTGACTAACAATGCACAAGGTCCTCCAAGCGGCTATCGGCCGAGACATTATTCGAGCGGCCTCGAAGGCAGAATCTCGCGGGACTATCATCTCGCACACGCACAATGCCGCTCACCGGAAGTACATCGACATTGTGTTTGAAGTTCAAATCACACTTATCATGGCATATATACTTATCAAGCTCTTCCAGCACTGTCAGGGTCATATCTACTTCCCAGCTACTAGTCGGTATGGCTAACGAGAACTCTCGACCAGAATCAAACGTCATCTCCGACCTTTCAATGCTCTACGACGACTTTGCGAGAGTTGGAATCAGCGAGGCACCTAACCCACCTACTCTTGGTACCAAGCCTGCTAGGCTGAACATGACGTTTGCGCAGAGGCTTCTACCAGCCGAGTTCATGCCTCACGAGATCGAGAAAATAGAAAACATGATCTCCAAGGGCGTCAAGCTGCACTTCATGATGGAGAGCGACGACGCAACAGCAGGTAAGATGATGAACCCTCCGCGTACATCAGCAGCAAGCCATTTCGAAGAATATAATGAGCTTAAAAACGCAGGCTACTTCGAGAGCTCGGACACTCGTTGGCCGGAGTTGCTGTCGTCGTGGCTGAGACGTAAAGAAGTCGGCACGGCCCTCGGCCAGATTGGACTACACCCTGCAATCTCCAGCGATTCCGAAAATGACGGCCCTGCTCCCGTCCACCACGAGTGCATTCTTGCTGAATGTTGCAGTCTCGACAGAACCTACCACTGTGAAGCTGTAGCGCACTTCATGCAAGTCGTCAACCCGCGAGATGGCTTGATCGTAGCATACGACAACACATCACCCGTCGCTGCAGATAGCCAGTACGGTCGGGATGGCGGCCCCCTCCCCGATCTCAAGTTCTGGAGCGACGTCGCATTCCTCCAGTGGAAGTCGCGCGCTGATATGTTTGGTCTGGTCGGGAAATTGAAGTACGTGCTCCGTTTTCAAGTCATGAACGACGATACTAACCTTGCAGTTGATGCAGTCAATGAAGTCAACGGAACCAACAAGATACGATGGCCGGGTATTACGTATGACTCTACTTCCGTAGAGGGGCATGCGTTGCTGGGAACGCCAAATGGGAGCAGTGTTGCGTACCTACTTGCTCAACACAAGCACGCACTCGGCCATAAGACTGTTGATAAGATTACGATCTTCTGGGAGTCTTGTGATCTTATGCTCTTATTTCACATCGTTGACGTCGTCTAGCCAAGTCTATCAATCATAAGCTTTTGTCTATATACATTGTACACTTGTTTGCCCTCATGGTAGCTCTTGAACCACCTTCTGTTCCTCACGCTTGACCAGTGGCGACCCCGCCATCTCGCTCCGCTGAGCATCAACAGCGTCAGCTTCATGTGCATACGTAGTCTTCTGCTCCTGCACGTAACTCTGCTCCAGAGGGTAATCAGATTGTAGCTCCGCCTCCGCCACACTAGACTTTCTTTTTCTTTTCGCGATCAAGAACCACGCTACTAGTAGGAGTGCAACGCCCGCAATTGCGCCGACCACGATTCCCGCGATCGCGCCGCCGCCCAGGGATGACGAACTACTCGAAGCGGTATCTTCCACAGGCGCCGTGCTTGAGCTGATGACGGCCGCGGATGTAACCGAAGATCTGAGCGACGATGTAGAAGCTACCGAGGCTGCTGAGGATACCGAAGCCGACGAACCTTTGATGACATGGACGAATTTCTGGGGCACTACGAGAGGATTGGTCAAGCAGCACCTGTTCGAAGATCCACAACACCACTTTTCGGACTTTGGAGTGCCATCGCAAGGTGTCATTTGCTGGTTTCCACCATCCACCTGTTCGGCATCAGCACTCCACCTTCATTATGCGGAGCGCGCGCTCTTGATGCGGTCTACGCCGCATCGATTTGCAAACTTACACTATCCACGCAGAGAGTCAAGCACTTCCCGCTTTGCCAGTCTTTCTCGGTGCACTCTTCTCGCCAATATGACACTGCGAGATCGGTGCCAGTTTCGCTGGTCTTGCGTATGTTCTGGCAGATCCCTGAATCTAAGCATGTGTCACTGACGAAGCCTGGCGTGTAGCTACCAGGCGGTAATGGTCGCGCAATGGCGCAGCATATGGTCGATAGTGGATTCGAAGTATCGTTGCTGCAGGGAGCGTGGTAGAGATCCATGGTCTGGGTGCCGTTCGGATGTAGACAGTCAGCTTGGACAAGCGCCATGCTGAGGATTTGTGCGTAGCTGAGCCATTGTGTTATTGCGTAGGGTGTCCAAGTGCTCCGCATTGCGAATAAAGTCGATTTGAAGAATAGTCTGATCTTTGTTGTGTTCAATTCGCGGCATCAGGCACGTGGTGGTAACTTCGAGTTTGGTGGGACGGTGGTGATGAGAAAGGACCCAAAGCGACAGTCATTACAAAGGGAAGAGTTTGAAAAGGTTTCAGGAACATGTCTGGGGTCGAGTTATGCCAGCATTAAATGCATGGACTGCGAATACTTGGGGCGCAGGGCGTAAGTCCCGCGTAACACAAATGCGTTTTGATTGGCTGATGAAACGCCCGGGAGCCTTGTCAGATTCCTTTGTGGCACCGTCCAACCTTGGATGGCAGACAATCGACATGATCTGTTACTCAGATTGCCGCTGCTCAAGTGGCGTCGTAGGTTCATTGTCCGCTAAACTGAGGTTCATGATTCTTTATGATGGAGCAGAGTTGGCCGTATTCGCGAGTCTTAATCCCAGGTACAATCCGTCATTTCAACCCCTATCCGTTGCGGCGGAGGTAAGCGCCTTGGCCTTTCTGCCTTACTGCACCGGTCAGCCGCAGCCACAGCCGCAATTCTTGACCCTATTATGCACATCCAATTGGACTGTGCGCAGTTTTAGTCAATGATAAGCAAACATTCTACGCTCAGCGAGTCCGCTCTCATGAGTACCAATCAAGGCGGATATGAATTCACGGGCATGCCGAGGTGCGCTCGATCGAATCCCGCAACGCTAGTAAATTTGTTCACTATTTAGCGGCATACAAGCATCCTTCCTCTGGATTCTGAAAAGGCCGGACGCTGAAGCGTAGCAGACGGCAACTTGGCGGTGCTAGCCAGGTGCTGAATTGACACAGGTATAACATTCTCGCCCATGCCAACAACATAATGTGGCTTGTGATGACAACGGCTTTCAATTCTCAATATCGGGACAAGACTCGAATTACTTCTCACTCTTGAATCCTTTGTTGTTGAAAGCGACTACCGTAACCCCAAAGTGCATTAGCGCTCACGCGCAAATACAGCAATAGCAGACTGTTTGACCTGCGGACCGTACTTTGGGTGATGGAACGAACAGTCTCAGTCTCACTGTGGTTGTCATGCCATGCAATGCCACCTAGTACCGAGCATTGGCGACTCAAGGCCTTGACAAGTAGCTCGAGGGACATACCACCCATTCAATTTAAACATTGCTACACACGTGACCTCTGCGGTAACGTTACCAAGTTTTCAGCAGAGAAAAAATACACCAATAGCATAAGCTAGAATGTTGGAAACATTGGTGGTATTTCGTGACGTATACTTCTGGGGCGATAACCAAATAGGCTGTAGCGTCAGCCCCCACTTCCAGTATTTGGGGGCCACCGTACATGGATCATCTCAGGCTGCGACACACTGCAGGACTTACGCACTCTTCATGCATTCAAGTTAAGATTGCTGACGCTGCGCCACACTAAATAATACTTTATTGCTGCGCACCCTCTTTTTCTTGACTTCACTTTATTTACCCCACCACTCTTCATTCTTATCTTACTCACTGTATCTTGTCTCCTGACTCGCACGAAACCGGCGCCGTTCAGCGCATCTACCTGCATGACCTAAACGCCGACTAAGTCGCTTCAATGGCGAGCTCTCGCACAACATTAGGTAGCAGCACTCGTGTCAACGCAGCTATCTCCACGTTGCCTATCAAATCCAGTCACGTGTCTTCAACTGTGCCGTCCTTCTGGGACATTGCCAATTCGAAGCTCGATCTCAAGACCAGAAAAAGCCTCGTTCATGTCAACATTGGCACTGGGAGGGTGATTGATGCAGTGTTGCAGGAGGCGGTTGCCAAACAGAAGTCTGTGAGTGCGAAGAGATGGAAGCTGGTAGTCCGTGGAAAAGAGGTCATATTACGCGATGTGTTCGCCAAGATTATTAAATGGATCGATCATTTCAAGGCCGTGGGCGACATCGCTGTACAATTCAACTCGGGCGCGGCCAGTCTGCCATGGGCGGCTGTAAGATTTTTGCTGCAAATTGCCACCAACGAAAAGCAGTATCTTGAAGCTACCATTGAGGGGATCGAGATGGCTACAGAGATGATTGCTACTTATGCGACCGTCGAGACCCTGTACCTAGACCCGGAATTTCAGGTCCATACCCAGATGCGGACTAAAGTCATCGGACTCTATGTGCACATCCTCAGTTTTCTTGGAGAAAGCATCCAATATTACCAGCAATCAATAGCTAGTAAGTGTTAAACTTCCTTCGACTCCAAATCTTAACACTTGTTAGAGCGCACCGTCAAGGGCGCGTTCCAAACTTCTCAGAATGAGCGCCTCCGTCAGATAGCAAAGCACGACAATGACATTCGACAATTGGCGGATATGTGCGACTCACACATACAACGTCTCATTCGATCAGAAGTCAATCAAATCAACGAGAATGTCATGACCTCGTTGAGAGCACAAGCATTTAGTGGTTTCATTTCGTGGCTATCCTCGACGCCTTATAGAGAGCACCATGCTAGACATTCCAAAAGCAGACTCAGGGGATCTACTCAGTGGCTCCTGAAAGACTTCCGTTATCTGGACTGGAAGAATAGTACCTCGTCGTCCATACTGTGGCTTCGTGGTATTCTGGGGTCTGGCAAGACTAATCTTGTGTCCAGAGTGATCGATGAAGCGATCGAGGCTGGAAAGGGCGGCATATTCACACCTCCTCTGTATTACTATTGTGGGGATATGGAAGGGCGTGGCGGAAAATGTGACGCCAAAGATATCATGCGCAGTCTTCTGCGGCAACTCACAGTTAAGAACGAGGAGACTTTCGAGATTGTTGAACAAGTCCACCTCGAGTTCAAGCGGAGAGAAGCTAGAGGCAAAGTCGGTATGGGTGCAGTAGACAACCTGGAACCCCACGAGTGTACAGCCTGGATACTCGAACTTGTCCAATCTAGCCAGGCAGTTATACTCATTGACGCCATCGACGAGATAGATCTGGCGGACAGGCATCTCCTGATGAAAGAGTTGATCAAGCTCCGGGACGATCCAACCCACGTTGTCAAGATATTTCTTTCCAGTAGGGATGACACCAATCTGGCTCAGTGGCTCAAAGGCGTACCCGAGTTGCATGTAAAGACTGCATTGACTCAAAACGATATGCAGCACTTCGTGCACCACTGCGTTTCATCAGCGATCGATAACAAGCATCTGCTTGATGGGTTAGCAGACCCCAATCTACAGTCTGAGCTCGAGGCTTATTTTCTCGAACGAGCAAACGGAATGTAAGCCATTTGTCACTATACCGTTATACACGCTGCGATGGTTCTATGCTAACAAGTGTTGAGGTTTCGATGGGTAGAACTTCAACTGAGATACTTCTGCGACCTCAAATCAAAACACAGTATCGAACAGGCAATGAGAAACCATACCGGGGCCTCCATACAAGCCCTCGATGATCTCTATTCTGCCATTTTTACTCGTATACGCGAAACAGACCCAAGTGCATATGAAATAGCATTACAGGCTTTTCGCCTAATGTTGTGTGTACACGAACCCTTGTCTCCGAGCGCATTGCTTGCCGCCGCATCAATTGCCAGAAACGGAACGCGATACTCTCTAGAAGCCTCTGAACTACTCCGGATCTGCTCTCACCTCGTCATACACGATGATGAGCTCGACACTCTCCAATTTTCTCATACTTCAGTACGAGAATACCTTGCACGTCTTCCAGATTTTGCCACAGGAAAATCAAATAGTACGGCCGCTTGGAGCTGCCTTACCAGATGCATCGAGAATCCATCTCCAGATCTCAGTATAGGTGTCCAACCTGCGCGAGATTTTGATGTATATGCAGCGATGTATTGGGCAATTCACTATACCGCCACGAGCGAGCATGATCGCGACACGTCTCTCGAGGCCGCCTTGAAGGAATTAGTTTTGGCCGAGGAGATAATGGCGCCTTTTCCTTCATGGATTGAGACCGTCGACGAGATCTCCAAGACCTTGCCAAGGCATCACACGCTTCTCAGGGATCTGGTTGCAATGAAAAGTCACAGCATGACACCCTTGTTTACAGCATGCATTTACGGCTTCGATACAGTTGTCGATTCTTTGTCCACAATGGAATCATGGGAGGTCAATGAAAGGAATTCCCTTGGATACACTGGGATCTATCTCGCATCAGCTGCAGGCCAGACTGGTGTCGTCGAGAGAATGCTCAAGCTAGGCGCCGACGTTACGCTCGAGTGTGGACGTCAAACCACACCGCTTCAAGCTGCTTGTGCTAATGGCCACGGAGCCACCGTGCAGCTTATTCTTGGCTTGTCGGGCCACCACATTTCTACTGAAGCGGTCAATTTAGCAGTGCAAATGGCTTTGCGAAGTGGGCATGAGGATATCGCCGTCCTAATCATGAAGCAGGATAACTTGCCAGTATCTCAAGCTATTTACGATCAAGCTTTTGAAGCAGCTGCAGCCATGGGCTTCGCTGGACTCATGGAGTACCTACATCAAACATCCAAAGTCGTCGATCAAAACAAGAAAATGCTAGCCAAGGGTGCGGAGAAGACATACCATGATGGCAAGATTACTCGATTCCGCACTTACTTTGAGAACAAGCCGTTGCCAGATGACGCTCTTGCCACGGCCGCTTTCTATGGTCAGAATGAGGTCGTTAAATTGTGTCTCGCCAAAGGCCTCGACATTGAAGAAGAAGGGCCTTTTGGCACACCACTTCGCGCAGCAAGTCTGATGGGTCACGATTCGACTGTGCGTATGCTCCTTGATCAAGACGCCGATATTGAGTCGGTGGGGTCGTTCGGCGATGCGCTTCAAGCAGCTGCCATGAGGGGTCATCTGTCCATACTCAAGACTCTCATACATTTTGGAGCCAACGTCGACAACTTCAGTGGCTACTACGGTACAGCTCTTCAAGCAGCTTCTTTTCGCGGCCACGTTCCGATTGTTCGTGCACTAGTTGCCGCTGGCGCAAAAATTGGACAGAGAGGCCTCTTTGATGATGCTGTCAGCGCTGCCGTATCAGGGGGCCACCAAGATGTCGTGAGTTTGCTGATTCAATCTGGCTATCAGAGCTATCGTTTTGAAAATGAGGACAAGGCTAGGCGAGCGTCAACTATGTACAGTTTGGGGTCACCTCAATGTCATGTGGATCTCCTATCTACACCCAACGCTCCAGACGCCTACGCTTGGCTTCGAGATGATCATAGACTTCATGATATCGATCGTTCAAAGTTGGCACAGCTGCAAGACCCGAGCTTCAAAGACGCATATGAAAGCATACAGAGTGGAATTAGGATAAGTCGCGCCGTGGACCTTCCAGCTATCAAAGCTGCAGAACGACTGGGACCTCATGCACTACTTATCGCTACAACAACCGGGCAGCTACCTATTATTCAGAGTATGTTGGAGTGCCGTGCCAGCATCGGAGTAAGAGCACATGGCTTAGGGCAAATCCTGCAAGCCGCGTCTGTAGTTGGCCACCTGGAAGTCGTCGAGTATGTCCTTGCCTTGACAGACGTACCGAATGAAGATATTCCACGATCTTTAGAGTGCGCAGCTTGGTATGGACATATCTCCATTGTACAGCGTCTTCTTGAATTCAAAGAGGCATATGGACCGCCACCAAATTCAGGATATGACCCCTTCACTCCAAAAGGAAGGAAATTTTGTGATAGGAAGTGGATGAGCGACAGCGAAACGGTCGCATGGTCTGACTATTTCTTGACCACATTTAGCGGTGTTGATCAACTTAACGAGACGTCCGCTAACGGCCATGTTCTGCGAATTCTTCTACAAGGCTGTCGAGGCGACGCGCCAGCCACTGTGGAGCTCGCCCTAACGCTGGCGCATGGATCTGGACTCCAAAACCTCTTTTCGGCTGCGCTTCCAGTGGCAATCAAATCCAATAGTGCAAGGGCTCTGGACGTACTTTTCCGGTTCGAGTCTGGCAGTGATTCGGTCGTTGTGCAGAAGGCCTGTGCTCAAGCAGAGAAGGACGAAGCCCTATCCGCGCTTTACTACCTGCTACAACAACAAGCCGCAGAAGAATATGACTTTGGAGACTATTGGAAAGTTTTTGAGGGTGCCTCTAAAGACAAGCACAGCGAACTCATATTATACCTTACCAACCGAGTCCTGCGCAGCCAGGAAGACTCGTTGCTCGAGGGAAAGTTTGTTGAAGCTGCGCAAGGAGGTCATATTTCGGCCATCGAGACTTGGGATCAACGCGTTCGTAATTTTGGACACTACAAACGGATATTGTGCCAGGCACTAGATCAAGCATGCGCAAACAGTCATGTTCGTGTGGTTTCGTATCTAATCGATCGTGGAGCTGATGTAAACACATTGGTCGAGAAGCCTCAGGAACCGTACAGCCTCGATACAGAGGATCGAAGATCACGAGACAAATATTTCAGAGACATGGAGGAATGGCAGAAGAGATGGGGTGTGCGCCGTGAGGATGGTCGTGATGAAGTGCTTAAGAAACAAAGCTGGCCCCGTACAGCACTACACGCTTGTTTCCAAGGCATCCCACAATGCGACCGCATCGAAGGTCTGAGGGATGGAGCCTTCAAGAGCTTTAGGGACACAAAGTCTGAGTTTCTGGCTAGACATGGGGAGACCGTCCAACTTCTTCTACACAACGATGCAAACGTCAACACCACCGACCCGCACGGTCGAAGTGCTATGCACTATGCGGCACTTCTTTGTCCTGTGGCGACCGTCCAAGCCTTGTTAGACTCTGGTTGTAATAGCAGTCCGTTCGACAAATATGGCAAAACACCCCTTGCTTATGCAGCTTGGCGGGAGATCGATTCCTTTCCGGTAGTTCAGCTCCTCATCAAAGCTGGCGCAACAGGTCCAGAAGCTAAGGAGCTTCTGAAGGCCGCGCTTTCGATCTTCAGATTCAGAGGGGTGTTCATCGAGTCTGTGTCTGTTCACCAAGTATTGACTACTGGACCTGGTGCTACAATTCGATGGCTTCTACAATTACACTCCGAGCTACAAGCCGAAAGGCAAGAATTCGGTCTTCTACTTCAGATGGCGTCAGCAGACGGTGATGCAGACTTTGTAAGACTGCTCATAGAACGGAACGTTGACATTAAGGTGAACTCTTATCATTACGGGACAGCACTGCATGCTGCTGCGGAACTTGGACACATCAATTGTCTCAAATTACTTGTCGAAGCTGGCGCAGATGTAAATCTACCTGCGGGACGGTTGGGCTTTACCCCTTTGCGCGCCGCGGTCCAAGGGCAGCACACGGCGGTCGTGCAAATTCTTCTCGAGGCGGGCGCGGACATGCGATCATTTGACTACTCCACCGATGAAATGCCCTTGAGGAGTAACTCCAAATGCCCGATGCTGACCTTTGCGTGCGAAAATGGTAACGTTGAGTTGGTCCAGCTGCTTCTATTGCATTCGAGGGAAACCAATTCGCTGCTCTCTGTGCCGCAAAAGCAACACCCGATATTCAGCGATGTGTCCAGCGCTCTACACAGAGCCTGTTCCAAAGGTCATTCTCAGGTTGTGGCACTCCTGTTGGAACATGGAGCAGACCCAGACCCACAGACCGAGTCATCAAGGTCACCACTCACGACAGCGGCTGACGTTGGCGATGTAGAACTTATGAAGGTGCTGCTCGCCGCCGGAGCTGTCTTGTACGACGCGAAACGAGACATCAACGTTCTACGTACCCTCGTAATAAGAGAAATGCCTAAGAAAGCCACAGATTTCGTTCTGACTCAGTTGTTGGGTACACAGGACTTTATTGCTGCTTGCAAAGAATGTCCAAGTTTTATGCGCACGTGGCAAGAAGACGCGTCATTCGCTCTCACGGTGGACACGATGCAAGTATCCGAAGAGCTTTTCGAACACCTTGCAGCCCTCGGTGCTCATCACAGTATCGGCATGCTACAAGAAGGCTCTAGTGATATGGCTGATGTGAGTCACGCCAACTACCAAGCACTCCAAGCCGCCGCATATTTCCAGAAGTACGAGCTTTTGTCGGTACTTTTATCGAAGGAGTCTGGTATCCTCCTGCCCTCCTCGACGTACGATCTCTTGATCTATGCCGCACTTGATGGTCTCATGCCGCCGACACTTACAAGAAAGGAGTCTTTGTGCTGCGAGGTCTGGGCGTCAGATTCATACAGATATCCCTGGTTTGATAGGAACTCCAAGAAATGTACTTGCCAAGACGCCCGAACTGCTGCGACTGCGGCCATCAAACAGCTGCTGGAAATCACCAACGCTGACGTGAATTCATCGATGGGGATGTGGGGTACACCTCTGCATATTGCATCCTATCTTGGCATGCTGCAACTCGTCAAACATCTTGTCTCTGTTGGCGCGGACGTCAACATGCAAGTGGGCCATTTCGGATCTGCTTTGGTAGCGGCCCTGAAAGGGAACAGCTCAGAGGTGGTTAATCATTTGCTACAACAGGACATTGACGTCAATCCTAAACCCACGAAGCATGGAACACCTCTATACTTTGCGTGCAAATCTCGCAACATGGAGTTGTTTCAGTCGTTGCTGCGACGCGGAGCTCACATGGATGAGTCAACCTCAATAAATGGCACGGCTCTACACATGGCATGCGAAAACAAAGACTACGAGATGGCCGAGATCTTGCTTGAGAACGGCGCAGATGTCAACGTATGTGTGCCCAAGCTTGGCACTCCCGTTCATATCGCATGCGGCGGAAGAGACGCAAAAATGCTCAGCATGCTGTTGAGATTTAAAGCTGACGTTGACATCGTTTCGCCTGATCGTGGGGCAGGCTTACACATATTGGCTACAGGTCGCAATTGTGACATGGCGACAATGCTTTTGCAACATGGCGCCAACGTCGACATGTTCTCTGCAAAGCACGGAACACCTCTTCACATGGCGTGTCAGGATCATGCTGATACCATGACTCGGCTGCTAGTGAAGTATGGTGCGAACATCAACTCAAGAGGCATCCAAGGGGAGTCCTTACTTTCATTTATGCTCTCTAAAAGCAGGAGGTATGCATTCGAGTGGCACATAGGAGCCCTCCTTGAAGCTGAGCAACAGCTGGAGATGAATGAGGATGATCTCAAGCTTTTGGTGGCCTCTTCGCCCAAGCCCAGCGTGTTTCAACGTCTGATGGACGACAATCGTCACTTGCAGCCCACAATCGACATGGTTCAATCAGTCATTCCACGTTATGACTATATGGAGTCAGATGTCCTTCCTCTACTTCTTGCAAGAGCACCGCAGCTGGAAATCCCTCTGGAGGTCATTACGAAAGCCAGAAACGTCGCTACTCTGAAGGTTTTGATGCAGCATGGCTCTAAGCTGGAAGTCACAGAAGACCTTATGGATGCTTTTGCCGACGGAGCGAACCTGAAGATCATCAAGTATCTCGTGGAAACCGCGCCTCAAGTACAGCCTCCAGCCTCTATCATAACGGCTGTCACGAATTTGCCCCCACCATCGGGAAGCGATGAGACAATTGGGCGCTTTTACATCGACCCAGCATACGAAAAGCGCCGATACTCGGAACAAGTCGCGCTTGCAAAAGAAATTGTAGACTTGATCGTGACTCACCATCCAGACATCGAGCTAAGTCCCGCATCAACCACTGAAGAGTCGCTGCGAATGACGGACGCACATCTCTAGCCTGACGTCTAAGATTGGAATGTAACAGCCGCTCTCACATGCACTACATGCAAGAGGATGGTGGAGGAGCGCATGCGAGAAAGCGAAATCATGCGGGATGGTGGAGTGTGAACGAAATTATGCGAATGCAGCGAGTACTGGATGAAGTCAAATGCTAATGAATCGATAATATGTGTACTCGTTGACGACCCATGGGCATTGTCCCTGGTGCCGCTCAGTCGGCCAGCGCGCTAGCGAACCGCAGCTTCCACTTCCAGATCTTGTCGCATCAACCATTTTCCAAGCCTTGACATTGTCAAGTCGGAGCCCTTTGATTCCAAGATTTAGTGCTTTAAAACCGAGCTTTGACGCTTTCCGTTTGTTGTTCCCAAGACAATGTGCAAACGCTCTTGTCTCACGTGCGAGGTCTCTCCAGCAACCGCTCGACACAAAGTCAAAGCCACACCACCACTCAGTACCTCCGAGAAGCGATATCACACGGCGCGATCCTAAAAGATTCTCGGAAGAACCTTCTATCAACTCGACAGCCTACGAGCCAAGGATGGCAGGCAGTCTACTCCGTCACATCTTCCGCCATGGCCCGCGCCGCAGCGCACACGTCATCAGCGCCCACCGTGTTGGAACACAACCCCTTCGGAACGAGCAGCAAATCTCGCCACTTAAGCGCGTTCTGACAGAGGATGACTTGCCCGACTCATCCCTCGCATACGAACCGCGTTCAGAAAGCCGCCAATCATCCGTCGTGGAAGACATCGCAGAAGAAAGCAACAATGACAAAGAGCCCGAGACTGAGCCCAAGGTTGCTGGCGAGATCGACCGCACATATATCAACGAGACTCTTATCGCACTTGATCTTGACATCAGCAAATTCACCTCCCGTGACCTCATTCTATCATCAGTGGACGAAGCGCGTCTCGCCATACTTAGCCATATCGACACAATCAACACAACGCTGGCAGTGCTAGACGCTTTCGATGGGTTCAGCGCCACAATCGCATTGCTGAAGGTTGAGATGGTGGAGAAGAATAAAGCGTGTGAAGAGAAATTGGCCATGTTAGAGCATGTCGAGTGGGCAGTTGGACAAATGCAATTGGGAGAAGAGTAGGACGCATGGGCCAAAGAGCAAGGTGTAATGAGTAGCAAGCCTCGCGGGAAGCATAAAGAGCTATGAAAGGGTATCTTCGTACATATCATCCTCCTTCATTCGGGTCACAACAGACACAAGGAGTTCTGCATAACTAGTTCATCCATGCCAAAAACCTCCAACTATTTTTTTGGCTGCCCGTCCAGTTCCGCAATTACCAGTCTACCCTTCTCTTCCCCCGCTGGCAACTCACGGGTCCCCAACGCACCCTTTTCACCCACTGGGAGTTCCGGCCTCTGCGCGTCGGATGGCGACCATAGCTCGGCTGGCGAGACCGGCGATGTCAGTTCCGTTCTGCGCTCTACAGCGAGCATTTCCGCGCGTTCGGCATCCGAAACCTCGCTTAGACCTTTGTCAGATAACTCATTTGCGGGTGTGGAGCTCCGAGGAGTGCCAGTATTCCTCTTCCTTCTGCGCCAAAGGCAAAACGAAGCAATCCCAAGCGCGATCGCAGCGGCGGAACCGAGGCCTGCGCCGAGCCCAATCGCGAGCGTGGGAGGATTCGACGACGCGGGAGCGGGGACTGATGATCCAGTCAAGGACGATGTAGGCGTAGCGGCAAAGCCTGCGGAGCCTGTCGCGTTTGAGACTGGTGTAGACGAGGGAAATAATGTTCCGATGGAGAAGGCAGAGCCGAAGAACGCTGCTATGGTATACACTTCAGGAGGTCCCGCTTTGAAGAGCAAATTCTCCATTGTGCAGCATGTGGTATTGCTACGGTTTGTTCGAGACTCTTGAGACATCGGCTCGCCAGTATTGCAGCACCAGGTGTTCTCCTGAGGACATTGCCACGTGAGCTTCAGGTCCATTGCTTTTCCCGAAAGTCAGCCGCGTTCAGTCGAGTGGTTTGGGGAGGAGCTCACCTTTTGTCTCGGGCTTGCTATCGCAATACTGCGTCGCGCACGCCGGATCTCGAAATGTCTCATCTGTGCAGCCGAATCGCCATGCGTAGTTCGAAGTCTCATTCACTGTCTCCTCGCGACAGAGGCCGTTCGTGAGGCAGAGATCGCCCGGTTCGCAACACTGGGTGTGCTTTCCTTCCTGCAAAGCTGTATGGTTGCATGGCGCAGTTTTCTTGGACCGTGTAAAGGCCTTGTGGTAGCAATCAACCATCTTGAATCGAAGATTGTGGTCGCAGACGACAACTGCACGATGCCGGGAGTGGGGACTTATGTCTCCATTCGATCTGCGCTGCTCGGCCGTTTTATGGCCTGGAACTTCTCCATCGCGAGGCTTGAAAGCTCGTGTTCAGCCGTGTCCACAAATGGCACCGTGTTACACTGTACCTGGGATGTGGTCCAATCACAACCCGCGTTGAAATTGCAGCGTTTCTGGGCAGCGTCAGTCGACCAATACTGTTGCTCGGCCCCCAACGCTGATGCGCAACGTCGCGACGTCGCCGGCGGCAGTCTTGGCTTGTTGTTATCCTGGGGTATGTGGCGTAAAAGTAGCCTGTAACGGTAGTAGTACCCGGTACTACCTTACATGAGACCTGCCATCGTGGGACTGATTGGGGCTAAACGCAGCCGAACTCCCCAATCACGAGCTACATCCAGATCTATTCTCGGTAACATCCGATGTAGGCGTTAGTATTGACCATCTATTCCAACAGTGCCTCTCGTGATGCTGCTCGACTCTTTAATCAACCTCCATGTGATGTCATCAAGCCGATAGGTGGTACCAGGGGCTGCACAAATCTGTGCACTTTCGTCACTGGCCTTCTACCCCACCAAAATCTATCAGAGAGTTCTACATAGCTTCGCACGCTTTTTCGTGTGCGCAACTCAAACATTGAAAAGTGTGGTGATGATCTTGAGGCATTTACATTAGAGTTGTTTCCTGTAGAAGTCATGTTGCTTCCCACGATGAGCGCGGACAAACACTCGCTCGACCTGGTGGTGTCGACACATTGACGTGGTTCCCAATTTGCACCTAGTCTAGCCCTGCCGTAGATGGGACTGGCCATTGCGCCGGCGACCACAACAGACTCACAATCTCGGTTGCGCTGTCAACGGTCCGTGCCTGGACCGCGCCATTTGGTACTTCTATCCACCGCGGATTTGGACTTCCTTAGAGACGAAGCAGTACAAATCTAAGTGGCTTCATCAAGATTTCGCCACAGTGCGCTTAGCCAGGACGAGCGGGACTACATTCGTCTCCTAAAGCCTAAAGGGCGTAGTTGTCATGAGCTGATTGCTGGCATGCTGGTCACGAAAGAATTCTAGAAGTTGCCTGAGGCGACAAAAGAGCCCTTTTAGCCCAGCGTAGTGCTCCTAGATCTTAATCAGTATTCCGGACTAATCGCTCCTAGGACGAGGGTCGTCCTGACTGTGCGAACAATGTTTGTACAACATTCGATTCCTAATCGTATAGTTGCACAGCTTTCTTCAAATCAATGCCCAAATAAGGTGTAGATGTAGAATGCTTCGCTAATGGAAAGACAGCGTTCAATTGTAGTGATGAGCAACTCTTGCGCGCAGTGTGCAAGCCTCCTGAGGTCGATTGTAGATAGCAAAAATCTCAAGCCGCCATTGTGGCTGTATACATAGGGCTCAGGTGAAACAGGGCGCATGTCACTTCGATATCTTCGACTAAGGCTTGGGCATTATGGTTGATGTATCCGAAGTCTCCATTATTGGGATGAACGCGGTTGGGCACCAATCGGGACTAACCCACTCCGAGCTTGCCTGCTACATCTGCTGCAACTCCAACTCCTTCTTTTCGCCTCGTCCACGACAATATAACTGCCGACACTTGCCATGATCGACACGGCAACAATCGCATACTTACTGACTCACATTACGATATCGGAGCAAAGCGCTACAATGGAGTTCGGACTGCCGATTAAAATTCCGACGCCTGGTGGCTGTTGAAGCGGGGCACCCACAAATTGTCAACGGTCCGGCCAGCTCACACACAAGCGATAGGCTGGCATCGCGCATAGGGCGTAGAATGATGCTTTTGCCAAGCGCGATGTGCGAATGCGGATTAAAAATCCAGGCCGTATAATAAGGCTTGATTTAATGCGTCTTCAGAGTCTGACACGCTTTCATACTTTTCATCATCCAGACCGAGAAAAGGACCAGGCAGCCTTGCTGCGCAGACACAATGGATCCAACAGCGAACCCCGCGGTGCAAATGCAGGATATGCCGTCGTCGAGTACCGGAAGGGGCGAGATGGAACCAGATGAGATATGGGATGGATTACGCCGTACCGTATCGAAGATGACGGGACGTTCGAAAACAGGGAGTGGCACAGAGAAGCATTCAGCACACCAGCACGAAGCAGAAATCAGATCACAGGCTCGATCGCGATCAAGACGAGATCCAAGCAATCGCAATACGGATGACGAAGAGCCTGGTATACCCATCGTTGATGCTGAAGACGACTTCCCGGAAGGCGGACTGCGCGCATGGCTCGTGGTTGCGTCTGCCTGGCTACTACTTTTCCCGTCATTCGGCTTTATGGTGTCAATTGGCACACTGCAAGACTACTGGGGTCAGCATCAATTATCGTACATGACTGCGCGAGATATAGGTTGGATACCATCTGTATTCGTGTACCTGTCTCTCGCACTTGGGATCTGGGTTGGACCTCTATTCGATCGCTACGGTCCGCGGTGGATCGCATTGGCAGGAAGCATTGGCTTTATGCTCATGATCTTCCTGCTCGCTGAGTGTAAGACGTTCTGGCAGATGATCTTGTGCTGCGGCGTGCTTGGAGGTGTGGCGGGAGCGATGTTGACGACAACGAGCCTTGCGGTGGTTGCGCACTGGTTCAAAGAGCGACGTGGTTTGACGCAAGGAATTGCTATGATGGGATCTTCGACGGGTGGTCTGACGATTCCGCTCATCCTCCGCACAACCTTTCCTGCATATGGATACGCATGGTCGCTTCGCATCCTCGGTTTCGTATTCTTGTTCTGCTTCATTGTTGGTAACATTCTTATCAAAGCTCGAATCCCACCCGTACCCGCCGCGAAGAGGAAGGCCATCATCTCCTTGTCCATTTACGGCGACCTTCGGCTAAGCCTCTTCACTATGAGCGTGTTTGGCTTCGAGGTCGTTCTGTTTGGTGCACTGGGCATATTACCAACATATGCCACTCTGAGTACCAGCTTCCCGCCCGAAACTGGCTTCTACCTCATCTCGGTCCTGAACGGCGTGTCATGCCTTGGCCGACTACTTCCGGGCTATGCTGCTGACAAGATTGGACGTTTCAACACACTGTTCATCATGATCATCTTCACGCTCGTATTCATGCTGGTGCTGTGGCTTCCGCTTGGCACGACATCCCTCGCGGCGTTGTATTGTTTCGCGGCCCTGTTTGGCTTTGGCACGGGTAGTTGGATGGCGCTGACACCCGCCTGTGTTGGTCAGCTTTGTCGAGCTGAGGAGTTTGGGCGATACTACGGCTCCATGTACTTCATCGCCAGTCTCGCCACTTTGGTCTGCATACCGATCAGCGGTGAGCTTGTGGAGACTGTTGGGCCACAGCCGATGGTGGCATTCTTCTGTGCTATTCTCGGGCTAAGTTTGATCAGCTTTCTCTTCAGTCGATGGGCATGCCTAGGCAGACGCTGGACGGTGAAGGCGAAGATCTGAAACTAGAGCAACGTGGGCCCATAGACTGACATGCGACATCACGCACATCAAATTGAATAATTCGAATTTACCATTTCTAAGACGACGACAGCAATCAACTTAGGACATCATGGCACATCAACGTCGTGCAGTTGGGGCTCTTCGCTGTACGTAACACGACCCACGCCACCCTCCGGTTTCTGCGCCATCTGAAGCATCTAGCATCCGTCGTAAGACTATTCATTGGCCAGACACTGTTATTCTCACGTGCGTAAAAGCCAATAGCGTCTCTCTCAAACAAATCCTCACCGGCCTCCCACGTGTCGCAGAGTTACGCCCCAAACGACCACACTGACCCCACCCAACACCTTCTCAGCTTCCACTCCCTACGTCCGGATGACTGCAAGCAACAACAACGGTCCCGCGACAAGCCGAGCCGCGAGGTTCTTATGCGAACGACATTGGTTGCGCGCGCTTACTGTGTTAGCGCCCGTGTAACGCTAGGTGGCTAGGCGCAACGTGCATGTGCGACGCCAGAGTCTCTTGACTCAAAGATTTCGAAATGTCTTCTCACGCATGGGGAAGTAGGGACGTCATTACGAGTGTACGCCCAATCTCGTAGGTCATGGTGAAGGACGCGTCAGTGGGGGATTACTCCACCAACGCATTATTCTGCGAGCCTTATGAACTCGGTGTTATAGCAGGACTATAATATATACAAGACTGCGATTGTGAATCGGGGATAGATTCCTAGGGAAAATGAGTATAAGTACGCGTCGATACTGCTATAGGATCAAGCATCACAACACATCACATTCAGTCTTCTCGTCTTTCACATAAGCCCTTACCACCATCACCGATCATACAATTGCCCTTAACAGCTCATCAAAATGCACTTCTCCATTCCCCTCCTAGCCCTCGCAGCCACCAGCGTCCTCGCTCAACAGCCCGTGCCTAGAGCCGGCAGTTTCGTCACCTGGGACTGCAACGAATGTGGTCGCACTCAGAACTGCCTCAAGCACGAGTACCAATCCGTGGACGGAAATGTATGCGCGCCGCTGGTAACGCCTAGCCCGGCGAGCATCACCAATTACTTCTTGCAAGCTGGTTGCACTTGTACGTTTCTCATCGTAGCTCACTGCGGAGTACTAGACATGGGTTTGGACTGGGTCAATTTGACTGTGCTGACTATGGACAATAGTGCAACTCCATGGCGATTCAGCATGCACGGATGCTGGCCCAAGTTTCCCTGCCGATCAGTTTTGCAAGCCGATTGAATTCCAGTACAACAACTACTACAAGATCACATGCGTTTAAAGTGAGCGACATTGTTGCGACACTGGTGGAGTGAGAGGTGCTGAGCGCGGAACGAGAGATAAAAGGTTAGATGGCGCCGGCAACGGCAAAATATGGGAAGATACATGGACTACAGTCATTACTAGCTTGTATTACACTTTCATTCTTTCCTTGGGAGATGCGCTTTGGTGTCTGTTCAACACTATTCACGAAGTTGGTTTCTCACAATGGGTAGTTTGGACTTTATACAATTCAGAATTGCTTGCGACATCGGAACTCGCTCGCCGTGATGTAGTGGGTACATGTGATAGTAACTATCGACAAGTCTAATGCGTATAAACAAAACCGCGTGACGAATACCTGCCGTATTCTCTCTGGATTATGTACAACCACAGTACATTGATGCAGGATCTGCGTGTAAGGCGAAGTCATCATGTTGGCAATGCTCTCAAGTAGTGGAGTAAGGCTACTGAGAGGCACGTGGGAAGTGTGCCAATAATGTATATTATGGAAAAGAACGGAGGATACAGAGACTGAACGGAGCACTGACAGCAAAGCTGAAAGCGACATCTTTGCCGCCTTCATCTGTGGGTTCCTCCAACGAATTGTTGAAGCGGGAAATTAGTCTCCGTTTGGCCGTGAATGCTCGCGAGGGCAGCCGGGAGTGGCTGATCGGACATGTCCCGGTAGATTAGGTCATGTGAAAGCTCGGAGTGACCGGATACCCGCTTTTGGGCCCTGCCATGCCTCTCCGGAAGTAAGGAAAACTGCGCCGGAGGCCGACAGATATAGCTTCAGGTGGTATCTGTATTCAATTCTGTACAAGTCACAAATTCGCAAAGTCCAAACAGGATTCGCCCGTAATTATGGTTGTCTGGAATGACGAGGTTCGTGTTGAGACGGGAAACGGATAGCATCACAAGCTCACATCATTGTCCAGACGACTTTGGCACAGGTTTCGGACCTAGCCAAACACATACCAGGTGGCCCAAGTAAAGTTCGTCCTTCTAGAACTCAAGCTATCGACATGGTGTATGCTCATGAAGACCCAGGACCATAACCCTGAACTTGAAACTGCCGAACAGGAGATACTGCAACATTACAAAGACTTTGCGCACTTCTGCAATAAAGTGTGCAAAGATGATCCGAATGCTGGTAGACGATTCTACGATCTCTCCGAAGCTATGTATTTTGACCTGATGGGTACGGTGGCGCGCCCGGGATTCCGCGCTCACTACGACAACATTACGCCATACCTAGCCGATGCTCAAATTGCCTTCAAAGATATGGAAGTGGTAGCCGTGACAACGGAATTCGGTTATGTGACCGCCGTGCAGCGCTACTGGGGCACGGCAGCTGATGGGAATGATTTTGACTTCAATTTCAGAACAACGAGCTTGTTGCGAAAGAGGGGAGGCGAATGGAAATACGTGCATGAGCATTTCTCATTTCCTGTGGATATGGCAACTCAACGCGCCGACCTGACAAATGGCACCGATGTCAACAGTGCGATGAAACTGGAAAAGTAGATTCTAAGAAATTGGTCATGTTTTGAAAATTACTGCTTGCTTGACATTAACTATGTAGCTGTCGTATGCGAGTGAGGTTTTGGCCGACCCATCGCTGAGTGAGATTAACACGAATTGATTTGAAGCCGCATTATCGGCTTATACGAGGGCTATAATCATTTCATTTGAACGCTGCATACCCATATTCTGGGGCTCCAAGCGATAATCAATCTTTGAATTTGGTCTAATGTAGGCTTTCTCCCTTGATTATGGCAAGATATATTCGGCCGCTCATTTTGGCTATTCGGCTGGGTGTCATCGCTTAGCAGTTCCTAGAGGTCTTCGCACCTATTTATAAGCGTAGCGT
>BCLK01000133.1:0-17879 GCA_001748405.1 Paraphoma sp. B47-9
CCCCGTTGATGGTCGCGGATTGAGTGTCCTCAATGCTTCCTGTATTGGAGGTTCGTGAATCCGCTTCCATATGGGACGTTGGTACCAAATTGAGGTCTTTATCGCGCGACCTTTTCACTGCTGCACGTGCGATACTGGTAAGCTGGCCAATGAACGGGAAGGATAGTTTCGAAGATGAGTAGTACTCAAGGTAGCCGAAGTGTCCCGTGACAATATCCATAAGAGCCAGATCCGCGGGCACGGTTGACAAGCTGGGATATTTGAGGATGTAGATGAATATATTTATCAGTCCGAGCAGTGGGTAGAAGAATACGAGCCTATGATACTGTTAGTAGAGCCACAAAACTTGGTGCCCGTACTGACCATGCTGGCCACGGTTTACGAGAGTCAATATGCTTGACAGCTAAGACAATCTGCCGTGAAGCTTCCACGAGAGAATTTGTGCTGATTGGAATTTGCCTTCTTGATGCAGGGCTAGCTTCGTCCCAAATTTTGGACGAGGACCATGGGTATACAAAGATGGAATGTATAGCAACCAAGCTTCCGTAATATGCGAAATGCAAGTACAGCGCCAAAGAAGGATTGGAGATGTTCTGGTGTAAAGGGATTCCAGGCTGTATGTCGCTTGGTATACTATCACGCCATGAGTTCAAGCGGCGTTCGAGGTCTTGAGCTCGTTGGGCAAGCACGGTTGGGTGCTCTTTGGAACTTCGTACCGAAGTAAGTTCCTTGGCAATTTGGGATGCAATCTTAGCGTGTGAGATAACGTGCAAAACGAATGTAGCGTTGGGAATAATTTCGCAGTCATCTTCTTGTGCTGTTGGCGATTCGCAGCTGATGTCATCGTCGTCAAAAGCCTGCGCCTCGTCAGCTTGTATCGTTTTAATAATTCACCAGGTGGGGAGTATACCGAAGGTCGTCCCGATCGATATGCTATATGTTTATCATACGCGTAGATGATCCAGAACAACCACCGCCGATTTTTAATCTCGCTATGCTGTATGTCCCATGCCTCAAGGGGTTGCCGGTGCAGTCCCTTCGACTGGGCTAATCTCGCGGCATTTGAAATCAACATGTACTCCAGTGCTGGATTACCCAAGCCTTCAGTGTAGAACGCCTAGATCAAGTTAGCACTAGACGGTACTCATGACTAGCCTAAGGCTCACCATAGTTACAAGCGCTTGGATCGCCATGAGACTCGAACGCATATATACAAGATCGGTGTGTACGGACAGCGCGTTTTCAAAATACTTCCATGACTCGGTTTGGGACAGATCGAAGGAATCGGCCTGAGCTTTCTGTGCAAAGTACACTTTACAACCGGATGCATATACTGCATTGCGAAGTGCGTACCACTCCGCATCATCGTTCTTGTGGCCGCTTGCAAAGAAGTCGTTCAAACGAATCTCAAACTGCGCTCGATTTATGACAGCAAACACGCTCTCTAGTGACTGTTGAAAATATGCTATAACAGCATCAGACTTATTCAGCAAAAGTGGAGTAGCCAACATACCATCCATGTAAAGGCGAGCGGTATCATGACTAGGCTCATGTGCCCTGTCTAAAGATAACCGCTTGTCCATTTTTAAGGGCCTCGTGGTTTCTAGCGAGAACGTGCTAGCGCTGGAAGCAAATTCGGGTGCACTGCCTACCCGAGAAATCCATCTCACCGCTGGGGTCGAGCAGATGGACAGGTACGACATCGGACCTAAAGTTCTTAGCCTACTAGTCCATGCCGGAGCCTGAATAACTACGAACCATGGTGTTCGAAATGGCTCTAATGTCATGATCAGTGCTTTGAGCTTGCCCCAATGAAGTGTTTTGATGCTTACTATTTGTGGCGAGACAACGCTTTCCTCCGCCCAAGTCTTGGGAGTCGGTAATTGGGCGACATGTGGAATGGGAGCTACGTTTGATCCAGCAGCAAATGTGGAGTCGACGGAGCGAGATGAATTGTCATGGCCGACAGATGCCGTCTGATTACTGGTTGGCGTTGGTAGTGCACTACATGGGCCTCCAAAGTCAAGGGCACTTCTATCCTCGATGATACTCCCGTTGGAGAGACTATCCGTATAGAGCGCGTCAGCTTGGAAGCCGCTCGTCTCGACTGCAGGACTGATATCAGCTGCAAGCGCTTCTCTTGACGTATTGTTGTCCATTGGAAGCTGAGCTATGGGTGTCTCGGTCGGTAATGATCCCGATCGCCCAGGGAGACCAAGTTCCATACCGCGCCCTTCCATCGCCATGCGAAACATTTCTTCCATTTGTGCAAGACGATCCTCAAGGACTTTGGTAGCTTCGTTGGGTCTCTTACGACCACGTTGTGGAGGGTTAGCAAACACGCAAACCTCGCCATGATTCTGAATCAGAGAATTAGAGGCTGGTTCAGAAAGGTATCAGGAGAGACGTGGAACGGTCAAATACGCACTATGCAGTTACTGCAAGGTCGTTCGCCGTTGCCTGCGTCAAAATTCCGTTAGTCGTAGAATGATGGATACAAACATGCGCTGGCTCACATTTCGCTTTTTTGACTCGACAGTAATTGCAGGCAATGGAGCATTTATTGCCTTCTCTTGGGGCCATTCTGTCTCTGAGCTCAGAAGCTCGCAATAGGATGGAATTTAGCGGTTGGCGCGATATACTATTGCGCGGAGCGATTATCACATGCCCTATTAACGAATAACGTAGAACGGGCTTTTGCGGGGTAGCGGGGATGCGGGGTTTCGGCAAGCACTCGGTTGGTACAAATGCCGTTCGGATTCAAACTGTGCACCCAACCTTAATATGTAAGAACTAGCCTTTGATGATCATCTTGAGGCGCGATGTACATCTTGACCATTCGAAGCTTCTTTGCAGGTTATATCTTGCATCGCCTTGCCACCTGCGCAGACTCCTAGAGATACATCTTGTCGTCGGCTTCCGATCCAGATCGCATCCTCTTACCACACTTCAACATGTCTGATGAGACACTCCTGGAGGCCCTTGCGTGCGCTTAGAGCCTCAGCACGAGTCTCATGGTGCACTGAAGATCTTTTCCGTCTCTAAGTGCAAAGTAGATAGCGCAGCTTTCGGAGGTATTCACGCTGTATGGTTTCAAAGTGCGCGCGTGTGTGTAGTGGATAATATATCTGACATCCGGGGGTGCTAACGTGCGGAACTATCGTTCTGGAATATGCTTTCACGAATCATCTGCAGACGAAACAGTATGCGGTCCCAAACATGACGGCTACCGGTGAAGGAAGAAATGAGATCATGGAAGGGTATAGCGAGTTGCCGCCATCGCATCCTGACTGTGTAGATATTTGGCAGAGGAGTAAGCGATGTTTCACTAGTTAATATATCGGTGCGGCTCTCATTGAAAGCAGATTACTCAAGAGGGAACTTACTGCAAGAAGTGACATGGAGCCTTGCGAGGGTCAAGCGGAATCACGCTCAGCAAATTTGCCAAAGTACGATCCGTTCCGAACTAGATATGCTCTTTCTCTTTTCATAGTCTCACAAAAAGTCATTTCAGTTTCGTATAGAGCGGAGCCACCCATCTCACCCGCAGTCCGAGTTCTTAGTGATCCAAGTCCGGCTTTATCAAGTCCCGGAACTTGCGAATCCGACCTCCGCCTTTAAGATATCTTGGTTTACATACAACGAACGCCATAAGAAGCAACGTAACAACTACGGAGTAATCAATTTGAATCCAATTATGAGTTCTGCCAACAGTTTCTCCGTCCTTGTAGTCGGCGCCGGCTTTGGTGGGCTTGCTTGTGCGATCGCATTGGCCAAGCAAGGCATCAATGTTCGCGTCTTCGAGCTGGCGGAGGATCTAACAAGGCAAGGCAAGTAACTCTACATGAAAGGAATCACAAGATTGTGCATTGACCTGAATGCAGGTGACGTCATAATGGTCGGATCTAATGCTACTCGGATCATCTCTAAGTGGGGTGGAGGCCTGATGGACGAGATCTGGAAGATGGCAGCGCAGCCTAGCAAATTAAAGATCCAAGACAAAAGTGGGAAGATTCTACTGGAACAACCTCTGGCCAATGACTTCGACGGCTTTCCCAACATATACACCAATCGGACGAAATTGCAAAATCTACTTTATACGCATGCATTGGAACTGGGCGTACGATTCACATTCGGAGCTCGTGTGACAGACTACTTCGAGAACGATACGGAAGCTGGATTCTCGTTGAATGGCACCAGGTACTCTGCGGATGCCGTGCTAGTTGGAGACGGAGTTCATAGCAAGGGTCGATCCTTTCTTACAGGAGTTCCAGAAAAGGCACTAAAGAGTGGTTTCGCCGTATACCGATCTTGGTTTCCTCTGGAGAAATTACGCGGAAGCGACTTGACCCGCCAACTTGCCGATGCAGACGAAGACCAATTTGCCATTTGGATAGCCGAGGATACTCATGCAGTGTTGACCACAAATGTCAAGCAGCAGACTTGCACATGTTTTGCTACACACAAAGTTCGACATTCTATACATCTGCATTGAAGAAACACTAATCTTGTGCAGGACTTGACCGACATCGAGGAGTCTTGGCACTTGAAAGGTAGTGTTGATGACATGTTACATGTTGTAGATGGATGGGATCCGGTGTTGCGCGAGATAATTAGGTCTATTCCACAGGATGATCTTATTGACCACAAGCTTCTCTGGAGGAATCCTAACAAGAAATGGGTCTCCGAAAGAGGTCGAATTGCGCTGGTTGGCGACGCGGCACATCCTCACCTTGCAACGTCGGGTACCGGGGGAGCGCAAGCTATAGAAGACGGGGCAACGCTTGCCACCCTAATAACGAGAGCCGGTCCTCCAGAGATTCCCACGGCTCTAAGAGCCTATGAGCGTCTTCGGTACGGTCTCATGCGTTTCCTTTTCCAAATCTTTAACTAACGAAGTTGGCACAGATTTGAGCGAACAAGCCTAACGCAGCGGATGGGATGGGAAACGCGTCACCGCTGGCATCAAACAGACTGGGAGGCTGTTGCTGCGAATCCAGAGTTTCTGAAGTTACCACAGCCAGAGTGGCTCAATGGGCACGACGCTGAAGAATATGCAGCTACTCATTTCGACAAAGTTGTTGAGCACCTGAAGAACGGATCTCCATTCCAGTCATCAAATATTCCTGCAGGACACGTACACAAGGACTGGACGATTGAGGAAATGATGGCGCGCGAGGGACAAAAGCCCGATGCATCATTTTATCAGGTCGATAATTAGGAAAAAACGTTGTTGCATGTCCTACATAACCGATCTATGCATATGTGAAGCCATTATAGATCATCAGGGCATTGAGATTTCCCAGTAGAGTTGCATATATGCATCCAATTAATTAGTAACAAACACTATCACTGCTCGATCCTTAAATCCTGACAGCGCAAAATTCGGACGATCTTGAAAGTTCAGACTGCAGAAGCGCGGGTTGCAGAATAGAAGTAAAAGGCGTGGAGTAGCCTTTTTGACCATTCAATACTCGCTATCCCTGCAGTTATACACTGATTCTGCTTTTCTCCTTGATGATGCATACCGATGTCGTCAAAATACAGGGCTGTGGGAATGGAGCAAGCTTCATGGGGAGAGCTGAAAAGTGCGCAGGGTGATTTGACAACAGTTTTGCACTTCATTTTATGTCGGCGACGCTATCTAAAAATTTCATACAGGAACCAAACTCGCCAGAAATTCTTCAGAACTTACTTTCGGAGTCCGCTAGCAAAATATCCTGAATAGGTCTGATAGCTCTCTCAATCACCTCTTTGGGTACTTCTGCCCCTTTCATGGTCTCTGTAGACTCATGGCCTGGTGGCTGAATATTCCATTCCGGAATGACACGCTCACCGAACAACGAGATCTCATAAATGGTACCACCACCGTACCTCCCTTCTGTGATGAGTTTCAGCTCTGCCTTTGCTACATCCTCGGCACTAATCGAATATGAATCGTTGTATCCATACCGCGCTGTGTGGTTCGGATCCGAGGTCCAAAGAGGGGTTTTGACGATTCTTGAATATCACGTAACGAATCAGCGGAGAGTCTGAAAAAAAACGCTTGAGACGTACCCTGGGCAAATCGCGACAACTTTGATACCAGCCATCTCCTCCAAAGGTTGCATTGATTTCGTGAATCCCACTAGTGCATGTTTTGTTGCACTATACATGGGAGCTGGGAATTGAGAAGCGTAGCCGGCAATCGAAGCCATGATCAGCACAACTCCCTTCTTACCGCTACTCTTGAATGCCCTGATAGCTAGACGAGTAAGCTTAATAGGGTGGTTGACGTTGATTTGAACAGCTTTGTACGTCTCCTCCTCAGTATCATCCCAGAAGTTAGACCATGTCTGGTGATCCTGATTAGCTAAGAGCCTCAATGTGAGCCTCTAAGCCAGGTACGAACTACCCTGACTCGCAGCCGAACATGATTGGTTGTCATACCGGTTCGAATACTCCAGCTCCCGCAACGAAGACGTCCGGTACCTCTCCATAAGATCGGAGTGCGACTCTGGTGAGTTCTTCCAAGTCAGACCATTTGCTGACATCGCATTGGTGGAAGAGTATGTTTTCGTCAAGGCTGCTAGCATCTTCACTTAATTTCAGGTCTGCGATGATGATTTTGGCACCTTGGGCATGAGCGGCTTTGCAAAATGCGAGATGAATGCCTACCGATCTCGTTAGTCTCTGCGTTTCCCCAGTGTGATTGTGCAAGGAACAAACCTGACCCGCCTCCGGTCACAACCACGATTTTGCCGCGAAGCGAAATATCACCTACTGGCATTATGTATCAACAGCCTAACCCTTTGTATAAGATACCTGAAAAGTTGTAAAATMTCGGCGCGAATTTATATTAAACATGCGATAATATGTTGCCAGCTGGTCGGGGAATGGTCCGGATGGTGTTGATCCTGTTCCGAGAGTGGGCTACCCGGACGGAATTTGCCCAGATTGCAAAGGAACTTCTTCTCCGGAGAGAACGATCAGATGTTACAACTAGTAGAAAGTCATGTTGATTATTCATAGATTCATGGCATATTCCGCCGCGCCCTTTTACTATTCGACCGGCTGCGTGCTGTTATTACCTCCTAGAGACCTTCGCGCCTTTCCCACGCGTAGCATCATGCTAATAGATTATTTAGCACCCCTAAACAGAAGTAAAATACCTTATTCCAGTATTAAATGTACACAGATAGTCTAAAAAACTGAGGACATGTTATGACTCTTCCGTCGGTTACACGTCACGGGATGTACAGCCGATAAGAAGAAGCATATGGCCCAATAAAGCTGGCCTTGATCATATGGCGATCATATTGCATACGGATCTCGAAATAATTCTGTTTATGCTGATACATTTCCCTATCAAGGTACAACCTGGCTAATCTTTGTTTCGATCACGATCTGCCCATCATGTTCTACGACGAAACGAGCGGAACCAACGAAAATCCCATAGTCCAAGACTTTCAGTTGTTCATCGCCAGTCTGGAAAATTAGTAACAGCGCACGAAAAAATCGAAACTCGGTACTCACCTCAAACTGTATGGATGTGACTTCAACTTGGTTAGAATACGAAAGGTGATAGATGAACGCCTAGAAAACTTACATGCGTTCCCAAAGTCTGTCGTTCTTGCATCCGGACTAGCTGCGAAGATAGCCATGAATGCTGGGTCGATCTTCACGATACCGCGATACTTATAGACCAGATGAGACCCAGTCTCGGTCTTCAGAACGGCATTGACCGCAATCCTTACATGGCTCTGAGAGGGCTCGATCTGAACTGTATCCGATCCATACTGCAATTCCGCTTTGAGAGCAATAGGAAAATCCTCAACGCTTTTGAGTTCTCCCCATGTGATTGGAAAGACTTGTTTTGAAGCTCCTGCTGCGACATTACCGATTGGAAATGGGGCACCAGATTTGAGCTGAAGTATCTTAGTAAGTATTGCTCGCATTTAACAACTACTAACATACTTTGGCGGTAAAAGCTGGAATCAACTTTGGGTGGCCTGACATTTTCTTCCTCTGGGACTGATGGTTAGTACACTTACGATGATGAGTTATACACTGCTCGGCTGTTATAATGATCAATTTACGCTGCTTCGCTAGGATTAGCGTTATGACAGCTTCCGATTGGGGCGGAACGGACAGCTCCGGCGATGAAACGCTCGGTGATTGCTTCTTTGGGACGTTGGGGGCGTGGCGCGGCTGTTGTAATAATACTACGGACTACTTTAGAGTATTTACGACGCCTTATCAATGGTTTAGGGATGATCATCAATCGAAAAAGGAAATAGCGTGCTCAGGCAAGTCGAACAACACCTGCATGTATTGGTATCACCTGTATAAAACCTGGCGGCAGGCAACGACATGAACTTCATGTGGTCGCATCAATGCGGCTTACGATCAGTGAATAGACGCTGGAAGAACTCTTCTTTGAAATTCCCGTCCGAATCGAGTACCTTCTGTGCCTCTTCCCATTCCCGACGTATTACCTGGGCACGTTCTTGACTTCGGGGTTCAATAATGCATCTTTCAACGTTAGTGCTCGAACTGCAACGCGATAACATACAAACCATACCCGTAAGTAACAGGACGAACAATGAAGCCATCCGTTACTGCATCTTGAACGATTGTCTCTCCATCTACACGTCTGAACTCGAATGCCCATAACATTCTAGATATTGCCATGAATAAACCTCGCTGTGCGATATGGAATCCAGGGCAAACCCTTCTGCCAGCGCCAAAGGTAAAGTGTGGGCGGAGAACGGAATTTGGATTGATACCATAGTTCTCAAGAGCTGTCACTTCAGGGCTGTGGCGAGACGGATCGAAGACTCTTGGGTTGGTCCAGCTAGCATTGTTCAGAGCCCAAACGTTCATCATGATTGTCGAGCGTTCAGGGATATGATAGTTGCCATAGTCGTCAGCTTTCGAGTTGCAATGCGGAACAGCCGCACTGAGAGTAGTTGGCATCCATCGCAGCGTTTCATCGATGCATGCTCGAATGTAAGGGAGATTTTCGCGATCTTCCCATTGAGGCAGGCGGTCACTGGAGACTATTTTGTCTATCTCATCGTGCGCTTGTCGCTGCACATCTGGGTACAATATCATGGCCTATAGATGCGTCAGAAGAAGCTACAAATCGGATCAAAGCCATATAACCTTGATGAAAGCGAGGGTCGTGTTCCATTGTGTATCGCTACAATATTATTAGCCAGGCTTTAACTCAAGTAGAGTGGCTTACGTAGCTGCTCCAAATCCGTGAGCAGCATTGTGTGCAATCTCCACTTCATTGAGACGATCCGAATCGTCCTCAAGAAGCATGTCCCGTATGAAGCCTGGCCGCTATTAACCTAAATGTCCCCGTATGACAATAGAATATTGGAGACACGAACTCGGATATACTTTGCCTTCCTTGATCTTTTGCTTAGCATTTTCCAGCAGGTCGAAGAACAGACGATCCTCGATACTTTTGATTGCACTGAGCTTTTTCTTGAACGAATTTAGAAATTCCGGAAGGACCCTGATGAGGGGTCTTAGCGAGGGATATAGGTCGACCACCTGCAAGTTCGCGGCTTCGCTGGTTCTGTCCATCCACTGCAGAAGTCAATATACAGGTCTGCTCATCGTTGCAAGTTTCATACATCCATGAGATCTTTTACGTATCCTTTCCTCGCATCACTAGTGCGCCAACCATAGAGTACGGTTGACGCGACACTGGTCGTATACCGTTGAAGGTGACGTGAGAAGTCCGCCGGCTCATTCAGGAGATCATTGAGCAATTGTACAGAGTCGAATGTCTAAGAATTGAATTAGGGAGTACTTTTTCTCGATCTCATCCGGAGATATACCTGATACGGTAAGTACTGGTTGGCAGATTGAACATTCAATCTCAGGTGATAGGTTTTGCGTTGACGTCTCCACATGTCATCGTTACTGCAGCGATCAGCTTGGCTCGTATCAAGACGATACAGTAAGACTTGCTCCCTGAATGCAATGTTCAAGCTGCCATTACCCAACTCACGGATGTACAAGTCGGGGCGGGACGAGTAGATGCTACTTTTCTTCTCCAGCAAGTCTCTAACAGCGGAAGGATCATTTAGAAGTAGCATGTTTGTTTCCCCTAGTTTTAGCCCCGTGATAGGTCCATCTAGTTGATCAGCATTTCTTTCTGAAAGCTACCGTACTGACGATGACTAACACTGATTCGCCCATTCCTGGAACTTGATGTGAAAATTCTTCATGGGCATCTGGTGCAGGTTTCCAATGAGCGGGAGAGCGGGGGGGCCTGCATGGTCTTCAGTATATATTGTGAACCTCAGTCACTCGACGTTACCTGGTGCGAACTTGGCAGGTTTTCTGCCTGCGCTCATCAGCACATTGGTAATCAGGACAAGCAGAGCCGCCACAGCCGCAAGAACAGCATAATTTTCGAAGGACAGCAGCATAATGATCACAAGCGAAACGAAAGATTGTGTATCAGGAGCTTCATGGAGAATGAATGAAAATGCATACATATGGTGAAGCCCAGCAGGTTACGCGGGCGTGGCAGGGGTCTGGCACGATCCAATCGGAAGTGCCCATGCATGCAGTTCCGGATCGGGTGGATCCCTTGTCCGGAGGTGCCAATGTGCAGCACATCATCCCGACTCCGGAAAGCGCAGTACCTTCCGAAGATGGATAGTACTTAGAGGTATATCCAATCAATGAGATGGTGTTCAAAATAGCAGAGACTATCACATCGGCAACGTTTGCCATACAAAATTAACTCAACGAGCATGCTAGCAGTTCTAGATAAGACTTTTGCTTATGCATCCGCCTCGCTCTTTGTGAGTAGTTTGGCCAAGCATGATGACACATCTCATGATTTATAGCTCGCTTCTTTGATATATTTCTGGTTGACACGCGATAAACGATACAAACAATTGCCTCCCGGACCAAGAGGTGTGCCTCTTATTGGGAACTTGCTCTCTCTCAGAGATCCGGATGAAATCCCAGAAATCACGACGGAATGGATGAGAAAATATGGCTCGGTTGTGTACACTAGGATGGGCGGCACGAACTTCATCTGGCTGAACTCGCCCAAAGCCGTGAAAGACCTCATGGATAAGCGGGGTTCCATTTATTCATCCAGACCACGAATGCCAATGGTGAGAATTCCGTTGGGAGGATCACGTTTCATAAAGCTGACGATGAATCAGGCTTTCGAGGCTGTATCGAACAAGAAGCGACAATTCTTTATGCCGTATAGCGAGGAATGGCGCGCCCTTCGCAAAGTCAGTCACGCCGCACTAAACTTGAAAACCTCTCAGTCGTACATCCCGGTCCAGGACTTTGAGTCAAAGCAAGTCGTCTGGGAACTACTTCATGCCAAGGACGACTGGGAGTTCTATGACCACAATAGAAGATATGCCAACAGCGTAATTATGCTTATTACATACGGACATCGCGTGGCAACTTGGACCGATCCTTGGTTTAAAAAGATCTTTAGTGTGCTGGAGCACTTCACACTCATGGCTGAGCCAGGAGCTTGGCTCGTGGACGGCTTTCCTAGTCTCACGAAATTGCCGTCCGTCCTCGTCCAAAACTGGTGGAAAGTTGGCAGGGAATGGCACGCGCAAGACTCTGCTGTGTTCTTGGAGCTGTACCGTGATTTGGTTGCGAAAATCGAGAAAGGAAGTGCCCCTGATTGCTTCGTCAAGGACTTCTATTTGGCGCATCCAGAAAAGAATGGGATCGACGAAGAAGGAGCTGCATATGCCGCGGGGTCTATGGTGGAGGCCGGCAGTGAGTCCACATCAACGGTGATCAATAGTTGGCTACTGGCATGTCTTCTGTGGCCAGATGTCGTCAAAAAGGGACAGGAGGAGATCGATCGCGTCGTAGGGTCTGGCCGTTTGCCAGACTTTTCAGATGAGTCAAGTCTACCGTACGTGCGCGCGATGGCGAAAGAAGCTCTAAGGTGGCGTCCAATAACGAAGTTGGGCACACCTCATGCGACAACAGAGGACGACTGGTATGAGGGCTATTTCATACCCAAAGGATCTGTCGTCGTATTGAACTGGTGGTAAGTTCCTAGCTGATTCGACCCAAATCATATCTCCCGAAATCGTTTAACACTGTTAGGGCGATTCACTACGACAACAACCGATGGAAACAGCCGGAGATATACGATCCATCGCGTTATCTCGATGACCCACTATCAACTGCGGAAGCAATGACCACAGCCGAACCTGAGGATAGAGATCACTTCACATATGGTGCAGGGAGAAGAGCTTGCCCAGGCGTGCACATCGCTCAGAACTCGCTGTTCATCAACATGACGCGTGCACTGTGGGCTTTCAACATCACCAAATCTGTTGACAAAGACGGAAATGTTATCGAGCCCTCGACAAAGACCGAGCAAGGCTTCCTTGGAGTACCGGAGCGCTTCCCTTGTCATTTTGAACCAAGAAGCCCCGAAAGAGCTAAGATCGTAGAAGAGGCATGGAGAACAGCCGAGAAAGAGGGGCTACAGTGGACCAGGACAAGAAGGAATATGTAAAGAAACGAGCATTTGGCAGAATCCGAGATAACTCCATAGATATCTAGGGTGCAGGAAACAACGAAAAGCAAGGTTCAACACGTGATCAGATATCATTTCCATGGTCTTTCATATTCGTCGCGCGAGAAGCCGCAATTGCTCACATGGTATTCTCATCATCTCACACCCTTTGGTGTCCGTGGATCAGAATGAGAGGGACGAATTGAACCTCTCGGTACGAGTAAAGACGATTGGAGAGAGATTTTGGCGACGAGTCCTACTGGTATTTTCTTTGAGACTTCTCGTCGCTGAATAATTTACATTCTCGATGCTAAATTGCTCCACTCTTGCATATCGAAACAAAGCATGTGTGTTACTATAGGAAGACTCAATGATCTTAAAACTCCAGGAGAGCCAGGAGTAACTAGTTGTAATCCATACTAGCCTTCCATCACGGATGATGAACAGGACCTGGCTTCATGTAGCTTGGCATATCTGCATGACAATCTCCAATGACTCCAAGCCAATTCAGCGGTAAGTGATACAGCACCAGGACGGCCGCAGCGCAAAACCCAATGATTGCGAAAGACCTGATAACACCTTGGAGTCGATGAGGCCAATTCCAATAGCCTTTCTCAATCGGTGAAAGCCCCTCTGGGTCGTCGAAAGCTTTCAGCCTCATCGCTGTGAACAAGCAGCCCAGGCTGCCTACGAAGATGGACTCGTATATCGGAAACTGATAGACCTTTCCAGGAAATAGCGTGAGTGGCCCGTACGTCTTCGCATAGCCATAGCCGTGGGTGATTCTAATGGCCGTGTTTTCGATAACGAAGTCGAAGAATACTTCGATAATCCACACGATTGTCAAAAGTCCAGCGTTGGTCAAACTAGGCCACCGGTCTCGGATTCTTCGGGCAAGATGGTGCCCCAAGATGCCAAACCCTGCGCAAAAGTAGACATACATGGGTGGTCCCCAGAGGAGCGATTCAGCGTACCGGCTCGACGAGTTGTGGTTATGGAACGGGAGGAACTTCGCCCATACACCCATGTTGATGCTGTGCGAATTCCACATGAAGATGTACTCATGGCAGTTGAGAAAGCCATCGGCGAATACGGCAACCAATCCACCATACACATGTCGCCCATCAAGTGTCAAAGCTCCCTTCTCATCGACTTTGCGGAAATTGCGGAGCCACGGAAACAGCGGCACAAAAAGACAGGACCACAAATGCGCAAAGAGGACTCCGACGCTGAGCGCTTCGAATACGCGTAGAGCTACGAGACGCCATGTCTCAATCTCGTCTGGCCCGAGGACTGGAGCAGGCCGGAACTCGGTGGGTGATGCAATCCAGCGAATAAATGCTTGGATAGACAAGATTGTCCATAGGAAGCCAAATGCGGCGAATGCTGAAGCCGTTCCCTCTTTGGATGACCGTGCATTGCGGCTGGGAGGTTGAGGTAGTAGTGGATCTTCTTCGCCTGTTGTATAGCGATTCGGGTTTGCTGGCGTGATAAATCGTTGCGACATGATGTCTGCACTGGCAGAAGCTTGATTCTGGAGAGCGGACTGTACTGGAACAAGTGCTTCCAGGCATAATGAAGCATAAGCTTCCTCTTAAGTGATTGGAAAGTACTGGAACCCGGATTTGATCGATCCGCCCACTATTGGGTGTTCCGAGTCAGGGATATCCATGATCTTTAGGGCCCAGGAGACATCGTTTTACTGCGCGTTAAAGTTTCGTCGGATCACTCCCGAATGCTTTCGCGTGTGTTGACCTTTGCAGTGCAATCTTAACGACTCGCCAAAGGCCTCTAAGATATTGCATGGATGTTCTATTCACTATTTTACCGAGGTAAAGGATGCAGTGCGTCAAGGTGTTTTGAGTTACATATGTACTTAGTCGCTTCCGCCCGGTGAATTCAACATCCTATTGGTGACGGAAAATGGCGCCCGGTTCCGGCGGGGCTCAAGTCTCAACTCCGAAGCCAAGATCGCACATGCTAATTCACCTTTTGAACAGTATATGAAGCAAAAGAATGTCTGATACAATGCTCACGAAAAGCGCCATTGGACCGAGACGTGCGTATTCCACCCACAACTACGGGAAACATGTTTGTTCCAGGCACAACAAGTCGCCCACCGGCGAACCTTTCTATTCCCTACGAAGGGCAGGTCGTCGCAACCACGCTAACACACGCGCCGGTCCTTGTGTTTTTATACTTTGTTATCAACGGCCTCCGAAAGGGTGACAGCACCGCGTTCTGGTTCTTTATTGGCGGCACAATCGCATCTGCTTTCGAACCCATTATCGATGTCATGGGTTTCTGCTTTTTCGCTCGCGAAGGCAGCTGGATAGCATTCGAATTTTTCGGTCGCCCAATGCCCTATTTCATCGTTCCATGCTATACCTGGTTCGTTGGTGGACAGGGTTACTGGTTTTATAAGATCATTTCTCGCACGGACGCAACATGTAGGGACGTGTGGACTTTGTGGATCAAGTCATTTACAGCAAACCTTGTACTCGAGTACCCTGCTATGGCCCTCGGAATGTACACATATTACGGTAAACAGCCGCTGGCGATTGCAGGGTTTCCCTTGTGGTTTCCAGCTATCCATGCGACGAGTCCTATAATGAGCGCCACAATCGTGCATATTGTGCGACCGCATCTGACCGGATGGAAGAGCTGGATCATTGCTGCGATTGTAACTTGTACATACGGCATGGCGAATTGTGGTCTTGGATGGCCGGTTTGGTGCGCATTGAGCATGGATCACAGCCTTGTCGCCTCGAATCTGGCGGCTGTGGTAACAGTCACTTTTATCGTCACATCAATATGGACTTTGACTCTCGCAATCGAGGACAAGGAGAAGAGAACCTAGACGGTTGAAAGCGAGAAGAAGATTATATATATAGCTGGCCGAACGTCGGTATTGTGGCATTGACATGTATCAAGGATGCCTTCGCTTCTCTTGGAATCGCTCAGACACGGGACGGCAAGTGGGGTATAGTGGTGGGTCCTCATCAGAGAGGACGTGTTCAATAGCAGTGCATCATAACGCATCTTTAGTGATGATGTGTATAGAAGTGGCCAGAATGTCTGGATTTATCGGCGCCAAAACGTCTCATTGTTTTTAGATGCCGTGTATCCGCCGTTGGCTGAAGCCCAATCTCAAGACCTTATCATGAGCGGTTATTGGTCGACTGGACCTTGGAAATAGAATACCAAGGTATATCCTGGAGAGCTTCGGGAAGTTTGAGGGTAACTTATCATCAATTTCAGGGTCATGTAGACATGAACGATGCTGTAAGATGGATAGGACGCTGGGTCGTTGACTGCAGCTGTAGCCGCTTCAGCATCCTCAGCTTTCTTCTTCTCCTTCATGCTGATCTTACTCGAGGCTGCATCGACAATGCTGTCCCAACCAAATCCATTACGATCACGAACGTACTGCGTGCTAGGACCGATGTTATGAGGCTCGGATGCTTTGGTAACCAGGCTCGGTTGATGAAGTTGAGACGCCGTCGCCAGTTTTGATGATCAAGACGATTCATGTTCAGATGTTACAGTCTCCTTTGAATCGTTCTCTTCCTGATTGTCGAGGTCGCTATCCGAGACGAACTGCTCGCGATATGACTCTGGTGTCTGCACTTCATAGTGGTGGAACTGATTCTCGCCCCAGCTGACTCGCGATCTTACTTCGTTCGTATCCATGTTTTGCGGTGGCAAAGATTGCGCTTGAAATGGTTTGGTAGGCGCTGAATATGATCCAGTCGGCACTTGAGATGCCACGGCCGGTGCTCGAAATGATTTAGTCGGCACATGGAGTGTGCTCCTATTCCCGTCGAATTCCATGTCTAGAAGAAACATGGGTTGTCCAAACACCATGGCTGTGCTGATCTCTGCTTTCAAGCGATGCATATAAGGTTTACCAAGGGGGTCAGTGAACTCTAGTACCTCGCGGCGATCATCGTTCGACCAGGGGTTGGCCGAAGAGAGGTCGACTGTGATATCTTTCAATGGACGCACAGTATCGTCTATGTGACACCAAGGCTGTGGCTCTGATGTCTGCTTGGGGAAGCCACGTTCATACTTGAGCCCAAGTGTCATGGATAGCATGAGATACTCTGGTTCAGCCGGCGGTTCAGACTGTAGGATACTGAGCAGAACAGTCGCTTTCCAATCTCGCTGTCCATAAGGCTCGCTATCACCCTGCAGGATCTTGCTCTTTCGTTGCCAAGCAGCTTGGGGACTGACTTGCACCACGCTGAACTGCTTCGGGAGGCTACGGAAAAGAAAACCATAGCGTCGATGACCGCCGAGAGATGCCGAATTGATCCCACCATTGCGAATATATACCTCCCTTTCCTCAGTCCAAAGACTCGTGGCAAAAGTTGGAATGAGGATGACATTCGTCCCAGCGTCTCGTTGATAGATGTCGGCGCCGAGATGATGCAACGGTATCATAACATGATCATGAAAGTTGTTTGCAACATGGCATTGAAGAGCTGCCCATACAAGGTTGTTCTCTGACCAGATCATGACCGGTGAGCGAAGAGGCCGGGCGCACTGCACCAGAGCTTGCCCAATAGCCTTGTCAGAGCCAGCAGGGTCCAATATGTCAAGCCATATACGCAAACCTCGATGCGTCATAGAGTATGGGCTCCGTGGCTTCTCCGACGAGAACGGCACAAGGTCTCTGGCTTCGGAAAAGTCCTTCGGATCGGACGCGAGGACATCTGTCGTCATGGATACGTTAGATGTGAACTCTGGATTTTCCCACGCAAACAGAGTCTCATCCTCGGAAAACTTCATGATCTCTTCCTGTAACCGTCTAAAAGCTTTCGTCTTGCCTTCACCGTAAAGTAATGGCATGTTGACGTCGAAAATACCCAAAAGGCTGTACGCAATGTCCTCCGCTCGTGTCGCCTGTCGGTCGGCTGCCCACGACATTCGCATACTGATGCTGGCGTGAGCTGGATTGACCCGCTCAAGGTATTCCCTTGGTACGCCTGTGATTCTCGATATGGTGACACTCAGCCCACCCTTACTACCCAAACGGGTCCAATCGCGAGAGAAGAATTCCATACCAGTTCGTTTGCCAGTTTGCTTGTCAAGGGTCTCGATGTGGCTGGGGGCAAGCAGCTCCTGCAAAGTCCAAGCTCGTGTGAACCATCTGCTTTTTGCAAAGTCTTCTGGACCTTCCACATCGATAAGGTAGGCATAGCATTTTTCAGAATTTCGATACCACGCAAACATGGAATTGATCGCTTCGCTGAGCTCGGCCGACGAATTTTTGTCGATACAGCACGTATCAATCCAGCAGTATTTGAACCCATCCTTGATAGCGCGTTCGCAAGTCTTTTCTACC
>BCLK01000134.1:0-13559 GCA_001748405.1 Paraphoma sp. B47-9
TTTATCAGTTTTGGCTTTCTTTGCCTCCGGTTCCTCATCCTTGTCGTCATCAGCGCCATTGGTTTCGACAGACTCATCGGCTTTGCGCTTGTCGCCAGCATTCTTGTCGTCTTCTGCTGACTTGGCGGCGTCTTCGGATGTCTCCTCAGACTTCTCCTCTGTCTTTTCCTCAGTCTTCTCCTCAGCCTCTTCGTCTTCTTTCTTCTCTTCCTCTGACGCATCGGCCTTGGAGTCGCCGTTTGGCTGCGCGTCCTCCTTCTCGTCTTTCGAGGGCGCATCCTTCATTTCCTCGTCCTTCTTCTCTGCCTCAGCTGGCTTGTCTTCCTTCTTATCCTCGGCCGGCTTGTCATCTTCCTTCTTCGATTCGCCATTGGACTGCCCATTGGCGCCCTCGGCCTTCTTGTCGATTTGAAGCTCGCTGGCGCGCTTGACAACATCATTGCCAGATCGCTCAATATGCACAGCCGGATTGTCGGGCGAGGCGTTCTTCTTGATGGTGTTGCCGCGGTTCGACTCGATGGCAATCTCCCCTTGCTCCTTGACCTCGGCAACCTTACCGCCAGGCTGGCCGCTGCCCCAGCTCCATGAGACTATGCGCGCAGATGAGTCAGCACAGGTTGATAAGGTGTTGCTATGCAATGGCGACCACGCGTGAAGTGACGCGCCACTATGCGCTGTTACGTGACAGTTGCGCGTTGGCAGTGCAGCCGGCGCTCACCGGGGCCGTTTCAGATGTCGCGCTTTGAGATGGACACAGGGAACGTAGAGAACTTACCCTTGTCTCCCTGCTGGATCTCAGATTCAGTCATAATGCGCGACTTGGTATTTCAATCGCCTTAGAGTCGAGATGACGTGATGCTTCGCAAACGGCTGTCGCGTCGCAAAGGGTGTAGGATGGTTTCAATTGATGCGCAAATGCGTGTGAAGGATGTTGTGAAGCTTAGCAATGATGCGCGCGTTGTAATGAGATGTGCGCGATGAACGGTGAAGAGCGGATGTCAGAATTCAGGAACCTGAATGCTGGGAGGTGAGCTCTGCATCGGAAGCTGCGAAACATGCGGATCTGCATCGCTGATTGGCTGGCCGGCACCTTCCCTGCGAAACATGGGGAAGCCGCGATCGGGCCACTGCGTCATCACTGATCTGTGCGGCTCGCTTACGAAGCTAAATCGGGAACGCGGCGTGAACTAACGCTCGTGCGCGGTGATCATCGAAACATACAGGAGGTGGTGAAACTGTGCTGGAAGAGGATGTGGTTGGTTCGTTGGTATTATCAAAGGTATTTGGCTGCGTCCTGGCGGTGTTGGCAGTTTTTACGAAGAGATGGGCGCTTGGAGCTTCCTTCCTTTTGCGCTTACCTCCGAGGGCCTCAGCTACGGCAACCTTTCAAGCCTGGCGGAATAGCGACAGGGTCCCATGAAGGCTTGAGCATGGCGTATCTCTGAACGGAGCCCCGGAATGAGCGGGCTCTATTATCTTCTCACGGCTTGGTCTGTAGCATCCCATATAACTCAAGCAGAGTGCAATAAGAACGCAGCATCAAGCATTGACACCAAGAAACCGATGCCATCGTGTTTCCAGGTACTGCATATGTGCAGCTCGGATGAGACATTGATCCATCCTTTCCTTAACTTCATCAACAAGTAGCGCAGATGCATACGCATTTAGCTAGAGTAGTAAGGACAGTCTCTATGCCGTAGTCTAGAGTCCTTCAGTGTGTCATTGAGGCATTTGGGGGCGTCCCACCAGAGCTGTGAAGGCGGAGTACATGTAAACTCCCATGAAATCCGCAGCAGCCTCTATATCTATTTGCTCAGCCTTCCCCGACCTTAAACCCATTCTCAGCATACATACCCCTTCGTATCAACACCCACCACCTTCCCCGCCTCCGTCACCGTCCCATTAACCGGCTTATCCAACCCCCCCGCCGTACTCACATACAACACACCACGATCCGCCTTCGTCCTTCCAAACGCCGCCGCCGTCCCACCCGCAATCGTCAACTGATCATACGCCCCAGCAACAGCCTGGACTTTCTTCCCACCAGGCGATACAGCAACGATCGTGTTCCCATCATTCGCAACAGCCCACAAAGTCCCGTCGTCAGAGAACGTGAAGTCGTCCACGAATATCGTCGCGCTGCTGAGATCAGCGTAGATTTCGACTGCGGCTTTGCCATTTTGCGCAATGTAGCCGTCGCGTGTGAGGGGGATGCGGAAGATGGTGATTAGGTTTGAGTTGCTGAAATATAAATACCCATCTCTGATTCTCACGCCGTTGATGCCGAAGCCCACGGTCTTGTTTTGGCGTTCGGGGTAAGGTTTGAATTCTGGTTTGTTGGCGATGATTTCGCTTTTGCCGGTTCGTGTGTTGAGGCGGAAGAGGAGACCGAATTGAGAGTCGGGGATGAGGAGGATGTCGGGATGGCTGGGGAGAGGGATAACGCCGTTGAGGAACATTGCTTCGGGGACGTTGGCGATTTTGCGGATGGATGGGTTGGATGATTTTGGCGAGGAGAATTTGGCTTCCCATACTGCGAATGTGCCGGCGTAACCTGTGGCGTTGGCGGTTGCATTTCCGGTGATGATGGCGAAGGTGTCGGGGTAGGTTTCGGTTATTCCGAGCAGGACGGTGACGTTTGGTTCTTTCCACTGGTAAATTGGTTCGAGGGTTGCATGGTTAGATGATGGGTTCTTGACAGTATACAGGACTGGTGCTGGTGCGAGCTGGGTTACCAGGAGGTCGCCATTGGGACGAACCGCAATGTTCTCGAGCCAGGCTGGAACGGTGTCGAGTTGAGCTATTGTTGTAGCTGGAAGCGGAAAATTCGCATCAGGGTGTGCTTTGCTATCTGCACTCGGTAGTGCAAGCGCGAATGGCAGTAGGGACAGCAATACGACCAGTCTCTGCGCCATCATTCTGGTCCGGAGAAAGGGTGATCAGCCTATGTTGTATGTGCAAGAGCGATGATAATGGTAACCGACTACTTCATTGTCTTATAACGTATCTTTGATATTTCCCTAGTTCGAGTCCGGGATTAGCCAGACATGGTTGTGAGGTTGCGCGATCCCGTTCTGGAAACGCTTGATTTTGAGACATGCATGTAAGCAAGCACAACGTCCGATGAAGCGCATTTCTCAGAAGCTTGAACAACATGAGCCAAGTAGTTGAAGGTTTCCACTGAAGCTAGGAGCAGTGATTCGTATTGACTAGGCCTCTACTGCGGCTGCTATGCAGATATGGATGTATCGTCAGCCTCATTGGCTCGAGTGGTTTACTCAGCTTGGTCATTCCTGAATCAGCGCAGACGCTTCAGATCGTAGTCAAGCATTACACAGACGAGCTTCCTATTGTAGGCACTCATAGCTGTAGCGCAGGGCACCGAATGGTATTCCGAGCGGGAATGTGGTCCCGCAGACATTTGCATCTCTTCATAAGGTCCGGCTTCGGCGACATTGATTAGCTCTTCAGAAGACTCTCCAATAAATGGACATTTCTCCTGCTATGTTCGTGGTCGAAAGCCTTTACGAGCCCAACGAGGTGCGTTGCCGCCGCCATGACGACCAAAACATGGAAGATTTGGTGGCTCGATCCCCAGATGTCAAAGCGTCCTGGGCTCCACTTCTCGGGTACTCGTGCGGCATAGATGGCTGCGCCGATGATATAAAGTGCACCTTGGGAGACCACCCAGTCCAGGCTAGCAGCATAGCGCATGTGTTCAAGGCCATACACGCTGATGCCATGGAACATAGGTATCACGGCCGATAAGCCCAGGAACACAAACATGAGCGCTCGAAATGGCCGAAGTGCTGGAGTTCGGAAGCTGGAATGTGTAGACACGACGGCTGTACATGCGGCCAAAGTCGTGATCTGTTCAAGTATTAGTCTTGAGCAAAGGTTGATCAGGATTGCGAATCGTACCTTGGCCCAATACTTCTTCATCATCGCCGGCTCGCTCTGGAATCCATAGTATAGCACAGGAATGAAGCTTCCCCAAATGAGAAATACTATTCCCGCATAGTCAAGCTGGTTTCCAAATCTTGCGACCTCGTGCGAGTGGTTAGAGATGGTGTGGAATGCAGCGCTCATGCTCAAACAGGCGGTGGCACCAAGGAAGAAGCAACTAAAGACCCATACGTCTTCTCTAGTTGCAGTATTCCATCGAGAGCCGAGGACTTGGTAGAGGACAAGAGAGGAGATGAGTATGGCAATGGCCCCAAGAAGATGAGTGTAGATGTTGACGGATTCATTATGCAAGTATCCAAGACTCTTGAACGATTTGCGATACGAGTTCGATTGTGGACGATACCCGGAGATGATGTAGTGATTATCTTGTTGCCAGGTATCGATCTCATGCCAAAGAATAGTGAGCTTGTTTTCGATCTTCTTCTCCACCTCTTTCGTAGTCTCCACGGCTTCCAAAGCCGCTTTCTTTGCGGTATCCATGGCGAATATGTGAAATGAGAACGTTGAAATGGCTCAAAGGTAGCGGTGGTAGAGGTTCAACCGCAGACAATGCGAAGAAAAAAAATCTGGAGTAGTTATATGTTTAATGGAAATGATGAGCACATGTCACAAATCTGGGTTGTCCAGGATTATTCGGCGAACTAGACCGAAAGCGGACCTGCTTGCGAGGCGTTCAACAACATATACACACCCACCTCGGCATCCAGCACATGCTTATCGACATGATGAAAGCGGGATAACGATGTAAACACGTGAGGCCGCGTGATTGTTGGAAGGAGAAGGGTCGAAGTATAAGGCATCACGCGTCTAGCTCGCTGGCAGATGCCCCGCCCTCACCGATGTGCATCCCACCTTCCTCAGACCTCACTCGCGACTTCTTTCACCTCCACGCCGCCATACGATACAATTGCCGTTGACGACCATGGCACTCCAGCCACAACACTTCCTCGACCTGACCTGATGTGAACGCTAGTGCTTTGGGCACCAATTCACGTAGTAACGATGCGCTCCTCAGAGCCCATCCGCCCCAGCAGCCGTCGCGGCGCATCTGGCGCATGGAACCGCCTCAAGCCCGTCCGCGAAGACGCCCTCGAGTCGTACGGCCTACCTTCAAAAGGAGAAACACGGTATGCCCCCTCAGAACCAATTCAAAAGACTATCTACTAACATCCACACAGGCTCAATGACTTCAAAACCCAAGAAGTCTACCTCAACCGCATCATCGAGCGCTACATGAAACTCTGCGCCCTCAACCGCTCCCAACTCGACTCCCTCTTCGCATCCGTCAGCACGCCCAAAATCGCCTCCAACGACCTCACATCCTCCTTCTCCTCGCTCTCTCTCGGCCTCGGCGCATCCAAACACGCTCCACCAAGCACCGCCGTAGACGACGAAGCCGATAAACTACCTACGCGCAATGCAACCGCAACAAGCATCCACGAACTCGAAACGGTACTCACAGCATTGCGAAAATTGCGTGAAGCCATTACAGCGAGTAGTAGGACAGACGTGTTTGCCCGTCGAGCATACTATTTCAACATCCACGTCGCTATCCTCTGTCATGATTGGGAATCGTACCTGCCAGCCCTGCACACGCTCTTACACGTTTTGCACCCGCGGAACCCCCTCCCGCCACATGATCTGAAGGACTTCGTTGGGCTGTACATTCTCGACCAAGTATGTCGCCAATCTGATTATGCGGGTGCTCGCGAAACAAAAGTCCGGTACAAGTACTCGGACCGCCGCGTCGAGGCCGTAATGGGCGCACTGGTCGCGGACGACTGGGTTACGTTCTGGCGTATGCGGCGGTGCGTGGATGGGTATCAGAGGAGCTTGATGGAGTGGGCGGACGGGAGGGTCAGGGTGCATGCGTTGAAGTGTTTGGGGAGAGCGTATTTGAGGGCCGATAGAAGGTTTGTGGAGAGGTGTACGGAGAGGGGGTGGGCGGAGTTGGTCAAGGATGGGGTTGGGTGGGAGTTGGTGGAGGGGGATAAGGTTGTGATTCAGAGGCCGAAGGTTAAGGGGGCGGGGTGAAGATGGGTAGGGAACGAGGTATACATCGCGCACCTGAAGCGCGACATCCTAAAGAGCTTGGCCGTGAGTGTGAGTAGAGAGGGTAGATGGAGTTCGAGAACGAAGAGTGCCCTACAGGTTTCGGGCTATGGAAAACAAGTATCTCACATCACGACAGCGCAGAGCGAAGAACGGCCATGCAAGTCGAAGCTTGAACAGGGTATCATTATCATAACACACCTCAAACACCTCCAGCGCTCTACTCCGCATCCTGCATATCCTCATCCTCATCCTCTCCCTCTCCATCCCCATCCTCATCATGCCAAACATCATCATCCATATCATACTCATCCAAGTCCTCCACATCCATCTCCTCATCTTCCTCCTCCTCTCCCTCCTTCCCACCATTCGCCTTCCTCTCCGCGCGCTTCTTCTCGACATTCTCCTTCTGCACTCGTCTCCGCTCCTCCTTCTCCTTATGTCGGACCGCCCACTTCTTCTCCAGCTCCTGCACCTCGGCCTTGCTCTTGGTGATGTATTCATGCCACATGATTTTGCCGGAGCACACGTCCTCTTCGACTTTGGTTAGACGCAATTTCATGCGTGGACCCAGTTCGACGAGTTTGACGGCGCGCTTTTCGACGCGGGGAGCGCCTGTGCTGCGTGCGCGGGCGTTGCTGGGGGCATCGCCGGCGCGTAGGCGTTCTTTTTCGCGGCGGGAGAGGACTTTTTGGCGCACGGGCGCGGAGACTTCGACTTCGTTCTCGCCTTCGGTGTCGGGCTCGGTTTCTGACGCGCTGGTGTAGCCGGCGGCCGAGGGGTCGAGCATGTACTCTGCGACGTCTTCGAGCTTTCCGAGGTCGGGCAGGGCGCGCTTCTTCTTCTCTTTGCTGCCGAGGAGCTTTTCTGCGGCGTATAGCCTGCGGATGGCTTTGGGCACACCGGTGATTTTGGTGGTGATAGCGTAATGGCGAAGTGAAATTGTGCATGTGCCATTTTCCTCGGATGGCGGCTCGCGGTTGAGAAGGAGAACGCGCTTTATGGTGTGCAGTGGGGTGGTGTGTGGCTGGATGGGTGGGAAAAGCCCTTGGAACATGTCCGTCACGAGCTTCTCGAGATGCTTTGGGGGAGCCTTGTCGCCTAACCGCTCTCTCTCGGCGTCTGAGGTGAGGAAGTTGTTCATGACGAGCAGCGGCGCGACGAGGAAGTCGTTTGCGCCGGCGCGCGGGTGTCGCATTGACTTGAAAATGTCTTTGCATAGCGAATAGTTCTCGACGCGAAAATGTAGCGTAGGGCCTCGTGGTGTGCGCGCGAGACGGAGATTCGTGTTGCCGGATTCTGATCGCGAGAAGAGGAGGAGATGGGTGACGCCGAGCGGACCGCACATGGTGGTGTAGTCGCGCAGCTTATTGGCTCGTCGTTCCTACGATATCGTTAGACATGGTACGTATACAGAGAGATTGTAATGCCTACCTTCAATCGCACAGCTGTGTCTGGCTCCATGACATGCCTCACGTCCTGCACCAGCTGGCTGACGCTGCCTCCAACCTCTTGCGCGCCGATGCGAATGACCATGCTTTTCGGCTGTCCATTTTGCGGTTTCTTTGCTCTTTCCTTGTCGACCGCCGACTGTTTCTTTCTCTGGCTGCTTCCACGTGCCATTGTATTGTCTCAATCGTGATTTGCTGCGATGATGTTTTCGAGGCTTGAGGCGCCTGGAACTTTTTTTGGCAGGCACAGACTTCGAACTCTTGGCGCATTCGGGCTTTATCAGCTTATCGCCGCCGCTAAATATTTTCCATCTTCACGGCCCCAGAACCCCAGCACCTCTACAATTCGACATAACGACGACCCACAGCATCATGTCGGCCTTCAAGAAGAGGAAGCTCAACGACGACGCAACACCATCAAGCGGAAGGCCAGGAAGCACGCCTTACAAGGTCTCAAAGCCACTGCCCCACAAGTCACATGTGAAAGCTGCGCCAGCACCGCCCACGAAGAAATCCAAGACCGCGCATAATCCCAGGCCTGTCGCAAAAGAGGTACCTGTCCACGAACATTCAGATTCTAGCGACGATGACGAAGAATTCGACGGCTTCGACGACAATACCGAGGACAAGAATGGCGCAGATACAGACGCAGAGTCGGAGCCGGAGTCCGAATCTGAGGCTGAATCTGAGGCTGGCCAACAGGAAAGCGTAGCAAAGGACGACGCACCTACAGATACTGCCGTGGATGAGCCCACGAAGATGTTCACCGATCTGGGCGTGCGAGAGGAGCTGTGCGATGCCTGCGTCAACCTAGGATTCACACGCCCTACGCCAATTCAGACCGAAGCCATACCGCTCGCACTTGCGGGACGCGATGTCATCGGACTGGCAGAGACGGGATCTGGAAAAACTGCTGCTTTCGTCCTACCCATTCTACAGGCTCTCCTCGACAAGCCGCAAGCCTTGTTCGGTCTCATCCTAGCCCCGACACGCGAATTGGCATATCAGATCGCGCAACAAGTCGATGCGCTCGGCAGCATCATCAACGTCAAGTGTGCAACATTAGTCGGAGGCATGGACATGGTACCACAGGCCATTGCACTCTCAAAACGGCCGCACATCGTAGTGGCCACACCCGGCCGTCTCCTCGATCATCTGGAAAACACCAAGGGTTTTTCGCTGAAATATCTCAAATACATGGTGCTTGATGAGGCCGATCGGCTGCTCGATCTCGACTTTGGTCCTGTTCTCGACAAGATCCTCAAAGTCCTCCCTCGGGATGGTCGCCACACATACCTCTTCTCTGCGACCATGTCTTCCAAGGTCGAATCGCTGCAGCGTGCAGCGCTGAAAGACCCGGTGCGCGTCTCCATTTCGAGCCGCTCGCATCAGACCGTGAAAGCTCTGCTACAGCGCTACATCTTCCTTCCACACAAGCGGAAAGACCTCTACCTCATTCATCTGCTGAATGACAACATCGGCCACGCTACCATCATTTTCACTCGAACGGTCAACGAAACCCAACGTATTGCAGTCTTGCTTCGTACGCTGGGCTTCCAGGCTCTCCCTCTCCATGGTCAACTTTCCCAATCAAATCGTCTCGGCGCGCTCAACAAATTCAAGGCAAAAGCCAGGGACATCCTCGTGGCAACCGACGTCGCAGCCCGTGGTCTCGATATCCCATCAGTCGACCTCGTAGTCAACTTCGACTTGCCGCACGATTCAGAAACCTACGTTCATCGCGTTGGCCGTACTGCGCGAGCAGGCAAGTCCGGCAAGGCTGTAAGCTTTGTGACACAATACGATGTCGAGATCTGGCAGCGCATTGAGAAAGCACTCGGCACGCAGATCGAGGAAGAGAAAGTCGATCGAGATGAAGCTATGGTATACGCCGAGCGTGTTGGTGAAGCACAACGAGTTGCAATTCGCGAGATGAAGGACATCCACGACCAAAGAAAGAGTGGTCGCGGTCGAGGCGGCGGCATGAGAGGCGGTGGTAGAGGCGGAGGACGTGGAAGAGGAAGGGATCATATGGATCGCGAAGAAGGCTGAAGTATATTATTGCACGAGCTAATAATCTCAATCGATCACACACATCGCGTCACACATCTTGATCTTCGCCCTTGATATTTCACAGCATCCCTCTTCTTCACAAATCCTCAACCCCATCCCATCAGCTTTCCAATCCGCCAAGGCCAATTGTTCCGCGCGCCAGTGGAGCACTTAGGAACTCAGGCATTGTGATGTCGAAGAAGAAGTCGTCGATGTTCTTTTGAAGCGTGAATTTCAGGTTTAGGTTTTCTTTGGTTCAGTGGTCGGAGATTATGAGAGCTGTGCATGTTATGCGTGTGGTGAGGGAGAATAGGATGGGGAGGAAGTGGGCGAGGCGCATTTTGAGGGGTGGGTTGGTGGAGGATGAGGGTGGTGAGGAGGGAAGGGGTGCTTGGTATTAGGTGTATCAACAGGTGTATGCCTTCGGGTGGCTTCTTTTGGTTCTTGTTGCTGTGGAGTTGTGTTGTTTGGGGAATCGTGTTCGGTATCCCGAAGTGCGAAGCTTTCCATGGTACTGGTAGACGATCACCAGTTCGACGGCTACGACCATGGTTCAGCGGTGATTGATGACAACTTGACTTTTACACACATGTGGCTGCTGCCAAGTCAGCTAAGCGGTGATTGAAGCTCATGGTTGTATGCTGGAAACACAGTTCTCCAATTAATTTCGATCTGCAGTCGTTCTATGGAAGCTAGTACTCGTCCACAATCTCACGAAAAATGGTACCAGGATATCCACGCACCTCTCCTGCCACATGTACCTTGTTCACCGTCACAAGCTTGATTAATTCCCCTTCTTTCGTCGTAATCGCCCCAAACATTACATTCCACTGATATTTCTTCTTCTCGTCATCCTCGCGTCCCGGCGGTGTCTTCCCTTGTTTAAGGTAGTCGTGAAAATCTTCGTCCCCGCCAAATTTACTCGGGAAGAATAGCCTAGCAGAATCAATCGCTTGCTCCTCGTCTAAGAACAATTCGTCTAAATAACCAAGGTCAACGTGCGGGCCAGAGATCGCGAACTTTTCGACCAAGTCAAATATGTTACATTTCTTGGAGATTTTGTGGCCACGGGGCACGTTCCGGACTCGGACGGTGTATATATCGCATGGTTTGGATCCAGATCTGCGGATAGCGTCCGAGATGCTCTCATTATCACTCGATTGGCAGTCAAGCACCTTTGGCCATGTTGGAACGTCCGGGTACGGTCTTAAGACCCAACATTCACTACTAGCGGCAAGGAATGGTCCGTAAATAAATTTTGGGCCACCTTCGGTTTCTTCTTTCAGTGCGAAGAATGTTTGGCGGCCAATTTTCGGTGGGCTGTCCGACATCACGATGGTAAGCAGCCGATGCGAAGAGACTTGTGGAAGGCGACTGATGCATGAGGGAGGGCGTTCATTTATAATGAAGACTTCAATAGTGTTACGTGGTTGTGGGTGTAGTGGAAAATCTGACTCCGCGCAGATATGGGCAGAACGTGGTCGAAGCTTGCACGTCGTTGACGCCAATGGGTAACTATAGGGAAATTCACACCACGAAAAACATCATGAGTCAGAGAGAGTAATGACTAATTCTTCAAGCGTGCAGTCACTTCAGTCATTGCAACGCAGTCATCTTAAAGCGTCATACCTAGGTATGTTTGAAGTGGTACAATGGCTAGAGTCCTGACCGGGCAGGCAACGCTCACACATCGGGGCACCAAGTGTTACCATAATCTATGAAATTTCAAGTGTGTTACAACGGGTTGGTAAAGATTTGAACTGAAGTGGAACATATACATATAGGTTCTCTCCGGTCTTTCATTTATTTACGCGCTGATAGCGCCTTATACACTTGATTGAACTTCATACCGCCAATAAGTGACCAGGCATAGTTCTTAGAGGCTGTGAGGTTGGTACAACATGCTTAGAACTTCTTAACTTTTCATATCACACTTGTTACTATTACATTGGAGCTGGTTTCTCGTGCTATACGAATTCTCTCACAATAGTGGAAGGGTAGTTACGCTCATCCCCTTTTACACGAACTCTCGTCACCGCCACTAGCCTCTTAAGTTCCATTTCCTTCGTTGACTGATCCTTCTGTGTAATCGCACCAAACATCACGTCCCATTGATACTTCTTGGTCTTGTCATCCTTCACTCCAGGCGGCTTTTGCTGCTGCGTGCCTTGCAGATAATCGTGGAATTCTTCACTTGGGCCCTTTACATTTGCTGTCATACATTTAGCATCAGAAAGAGCTTCGTCCTCGTCCAGATAAGATTGGCCCGACTTCCCAAGGCTAACATGGATACCAGGAGACAATGCAAAGTCTCGCATCCATTCTATGATATCGAATCCTTCAGGGAGTCTGTGAGAGCCTTGAGCGATTTCTAGTTCCCGCACAGTGTAGATATCGCAGATTTGGGAGTCTGATTTACGGAATGCGTCTGCGATGTGATAGTGAGTATCCTCGTACGTACGTTTGATTGTCCTCGGCCATGTCGGTGCGCCTGTCGCATCAACAGGTTTTCGTGTTGCTTTGAAGAAATCGCCGTTGGTGTTGAGGAAGGGTCCGCGGATAGACTTCGGATCGCCTTCGCTCACTTCTTCGAGGAAGAAGTATATGCCGGCGTTGGATGGTTCGAAAGAGGAAGACTTTTGATGAAAGCAACAATTGGGAGAATCTCTTTTCGAGTTTAAGAATTGTAGGGAAGGTGTTGTAGCTTTATATGTTGTGCATAGTGAGCCATGTGTATCTTCGGTGCGCCCTAGAAATTTGACCTTGCGCAGAGTGTACTTCGTGTGAGTCTTAGAAATTTTAGTCATTCCGACTTATCAGTCCTCTATTCCCACCCTTTGCACACAAAATGGACGGTATGGCCCCAAATAAGCCTACAGCCAACTTATTGTGAGGTGCCGGGGTTAGTGTCAATGAAGGGTATACAACATCGATATTCCCACTGGCATGCATCGATTGCTATTTCGTAGATGTTGGCATGTGAAAATTCGTGCCCCAATCTTACGTAAGATCTCCCGGGCTTTCTAGGCAGTGATAAGATTCTGGATTCATACCATTCACTCATAGTAGAGATATGTTCTACCTTCTGGTAGATCTGGTGACGATTATTCCGACCGTTGGTGAAGGATTCCATCTTCTCGACATTGTCGTTTACGACTCCACCGGCGTCGTAGTTGGCGAAATCTAGCAAGAGAATGAGATCCAGATTGTCTTGCACACTCTCAGTTCGTTCATCCGAAGACAGGGCTTGTGGGGCTCTACGAAAACTCTAGGGGTACAATGTAAGAATGGTTAATTGCGAAGAAACGAAGTGGGTGCCGTTTCATATACGTAGTCTTGTGGGAGCTTTCTCTGCGTGAGTAGAATTACTGACGTTAAAGACGAACACTGGAAAGTTCAGGAGAGGTTAGGAGATCACGATCAAGTGAGGAACAAATTTCTATAATCTACCTAAAATCTACCAATCTAATGCCCACAGATAATCCTCACACTTTGACAACCACGACATCAGGATGTCGAACCTCGTCTCCATGAACACATACTTCCGTAACAGTCATCAACTTCTTCAGGCTATAATTGGAGTTCGCCACAATAGCGGGAAAGATAACCCGACGATAAGGCCCTCCTGTACCAGGATACTCGCCCGGCTTGTGTTCTAGGAGATAGTCGATGATATAACTACTTTTGTCTTGATCCTGTGTTGTACCGGTAGCTTCAGGTACAGGCGAGCCCTCCGTGCTCTGCGTGCCGGTGGATACATTTTTGATATCGGTTTCAACCTGTTCTAAAGCTTTCTGTTTGTCATCCTGGAGGAACGTTTGTGTAACTTTTCCAAGGTCGAGGTGCGCGCCACCATCAACGATAAATGGCTTGATTTTTTCGAAAAGCTCGAAGTCAAATTCAAATTTATTGTCTTCGAGCCTTTTCGTCATTTTCATGGGTGGGAAGTTGGGCAGTATAGGCTGCCTGATCGTGTACAGGTATACCGGATTCGTGCCAGAAGACCTAACTGCATCTGCAACCTTCTGATTATTCCCC
>BCLK01000135.1:0-27182 GCA_001748405.1 Paraphoma sp. B47-9
ATGCGAATTGACCATACACCCGAAACACGCATATATATTAATCTCCGATCTAGTCTGCGCATCATACCTTCACTCATCATCGCCACAAAAGCCCCATCAAAATCAAAGAAAGAGTCAGTCATGTCTGACTCGACGTGGTCTGCCGTCCAGAACATACTTGCTTTTGTAGCGTACATGATGATTCTCTGAGTTCATATGTCTTTTGTTAAGTGTCGTTGGGAACCTTAGGTCGGGATATCGTAATGCGGGACATGAGACGCCGCTCAACCATTTCGATACCTCGAATGAGCGAGCGGTCACATCATCGCATGTTAGCCTATCCATAGTCAGCCCTCACACCCATCCACATACTCAGCATGCAGCGCGCGCTTTCTCCACACACCACGAGCCAAAAAAAAACATCAAACACACAAAAAAATCTGCAATCAAACATCGCTTCAATGCATCTAGATACATTCGTGTTGCCTTCTCCTCTCTCTCTCCAGTCAAAAATGAAACTATACAAGCACACAAGTTCACTACGCGAGACACAACAACCTCCCCCCGTGGCGACGAGCCAATCTAAAGGCCTCGAAACCATGTCAGCGGGAAAGGGCTCTGTAGAACGGAGCTTAAATACCGAGAGTGAATTCGACGCCGACGTCAATGTCGCGCGCCATCTTGACCACCTTTGAGAACTGGACCGACTTCTCGGCTGCGGCTTGGAGGTCGTCGATGGAGAAGATCTTGAGGCCTGAGTCGTTGAGCTGGGGAGGGGTTAGTAAGGGGAGTGATTGTAATTAGGGAGGTTCGGAACTCACGAGCTTGTGTGCCTGCTCCATGTTGGTACCCTGCAATCTAGCAATGACTGGGGTCTTGAGGTTCATTTGCTCGACGACCTGGATGAGACCCTTGGCAATGGCGTCGCATCGCACGATACCACCGAAGATGTTGACGAAGATGGCAGTGACCTTGGGATCGCTGGTGATGAGGTCGAAAGCCTGTCGGATAGCCTCGGGTGTGGCACCGCCACCGACGTCCAAGAAGTTGGCGGGCGCACCGCCGTTCAGCTTGATGATGTCCATGGTGGCCATGGCGAGACCGGCACCGTTGACGAGGCAGCCAATATCTCCGTCCAGCTTGATGAAGTTGAGACCAACCTCGGCGGCCTTGACCTCATCTGCATCTTCCTGGGTGACGTCCCTCCAGTCGAAAACCTCCTTCTGGCGGAAGTCGGCGTTGTCGTCGAAGTTCAGCTTGGCGTCCATGGCAAGGACCTGGTGGTCTGTGGTCTCGGAGAGAGGGTTGATTTCGATCTGAGTGGCGTCCTTCTCCATGAAGACCTTGTACAGCTTCTGGATGGTGTCCTTGGCATCCTCGATGCACTGCTCCGAGAATCCGAGCTCAGTCGCAATGTTGCGCGCAATCTCGTCGGTGACGCCCTTGTGGATGTCGATGGGGGTGGTGATGATGGCCTCGGGGTGCTCCTTGGCGACAGTCTCAATGTCCATGCCACCTTGCGACGAAGCGACAATGACGGGTCCTTGTGATGCGCGGTCCATGAGGATGGCGAGGTAGAACTCTCGGCGGGCAAACTTGCGCTCGACGATGAAGACGGACTGGCAGAGCCGGCCAGCGGCTCCGGTTTGCTTGGTGATGAGCTTGTGGCCGATCATCTGGTCAGCGAGGATAGCCGCTTCCCGGGGACTGTGGGTTGTTAGGGATCGAGCGCGGAGGCGTTGTTGGCTGAGTAGCATACGAGTAGACGACTCTGACACCGCCCTTGAAGCCATTGTCAAAGGTGCCCTTTCCACGGCCTCCAGCCAGGACCTGGGCCTTGATCACGGCATCCTCCCCGCCTGCGAATATTAGCCTTAAGCCACGGTGCTTTTGCCATGGTGCATACCAATGCTCTTAGCAATGCTCTCTGCCTCTGTCGCGTTGGTCGCAACTCCGCCCTTGGGCACGCCAATGCCGTACTGCTCCCATATTAGCATTCCGTCCGCGCCGTGGTGTCGTGAATATCGCGGGTGGTCCGTACCGATTCGAGCAGGGCCGCGGACCTGTATTCGTGTATCGCCAGGCCTCTCCTTTGCTGGAAAGCTGTGCGCTTCACTGGTGCCTGCTACGACGTGTCAATATGCGTCCTCAATTGCGGTGCATCCTGCGTCAGAGGCTTTTTGGCAGTCGCAGCGCCATGGTGGGGACGTACGGTAGCTCGGAGAGCGGTGGCTAGCGGCCGGGCACGAGCAAGGTTGTACATGGTGATCTGATTTCACAGTCACACCACCGAGTTTGTCGTAGAGGCGGGTCGCTGATGGAGCTGGGGAGGAGCTTGGTGCTGCTGCTGTTGCTTCACAAGGTTGTTGCGGAACGTCTCTAGCGCTCCGACAATTTACCGGGTCCGGGGTCCTCGAAAAGTCCACTCCCGGCCGCGAACACTTTGATATCAAACTCCAACTTGGAAAACAAGTCGCGCATCATGTCCAAGAGGAACAGCGATGGAGATGTGCTCGCGAATAAACTCAGCCTCATGCAGGCGAATTCGCAGAGGCGATTGGCCGCAATGCTAGGACCAGCGCCCGAAACACATGCGACTACGGCTGCTCCGACCCAAGAAGACGAAGATGAGGACCTCAAGAAGGAGTATGCCGACCCAGAGGTGTATGTGTGCCCTTTTGCATCTTCATATCCAAAACTTCCGTTGACATTGACATAGTCTTGGCATTGGTGGAATGCGCCCCAAAGACATCGCAGACGGCAGCTTCACCAGACGCACTTTAACTTCAAGCGACAAACTCCTGGAGCAATTAATCGGAAAGAAGAAAGCAAAAGCGCATCTTGCGGCGCAGCAAAATGCGTCGAGATTAGGTGCCAAGCCACAGCCATTCAAACATGACCGGTCACATGCGAAGAAGGAGGAGAGCGAAGACGACGAGGAGGGCCGGACTGCTGCGTTCAAGTCGAAGAGAAGGAAAACGGCGAAGATCAAGCTAGATCCTGCTGATCTCGAAGATGAAGAAACTAGGGGTGCTGTGTCGGTCAGTATTGGGGAGAAGCTGCCAGACAATGATGGCGAAGCGCAACCAGAGGCAGACAGCAGTCAGCAGAAGGACGATGAAGATGAAGACATTCCGCCTACGAGAGCGCCCAAGTCAATACCAAGCAGAAGCAGGCCCAAAGCAACCAGCTACCTCGACGAGATCCTAGCTGAGCGGTCAAAGAAGAAAAAAAAAAAGAACAATCCCACAGCCTAGATCAAATCATCCCACATCATCCTGCGCGCATTTACATTCAAGATACCCAAACCAATTCACTTTTCATTGAACAAAATCTTCCATTTCAACTACCCACCCCCTACTCCCTAACAATCAAACTCGCCATCCCCATCCCCGTTCCAATACACTTACTCACAACCCCAACCTGCTCGCCCGTCCTCCCCATCTCCGCCAACAACGTAGCCAACATGCGCCCACTCGTCGCGCCCAACGGATGACCCAACGCAATCGCGCCACCATTCGGATTCACGCGATCCATCCTATCCTCCAAGCCCAGCTTCCGCACAACATACAACGCCTGCGACGCAAACGCCTCGTTGATTTCCCAGACATTCACGTCCGACGTCTGCAACCCGGTGTATGCCAGCAGTTTGGGGATCGCGAGAGCGGGGCCGATGCCCATTTCGTCGGGCGCGCAGCCCGTGACTTGTGTGCCGGCCCATTTACCTATGATGGCGGTTTCGAGGCCAAGGGCGGTCGCGGTGCTGCGGCGCATCATGAGGGCTGCCGAGGCGCCGTCGCTGACTTGGCTGCTGTTTCCTGCTGTGCTTGTGCCGTCTGTTTTGAAGGCTGGTTTCATGGATGCGAGTTTCTCGACGGTAGTGTTTCCTCTAATACCATCGTCTTTTGTGACGGTGACTGTCTTGATGGCGTCGGGGTTCTCGGGCTCGATCCAGCGGGTGGTGACGGGCACGATTTCAGAGTCGAATTTGCCTTCTTTTTGCGCTGCGGCGGCGCGGAGTTGTGATTGTGCGGCGAAGGCGTCTTGGTCCGCCCGGTTGACGCCGTATCTTGATGCGACGTTCTCGGATGTGATGCCCATGCTCATTATGCAGTCTTTTGCGTCCTTGACCGGGCTGTCTCTGAGTTCGGGCCAGAGTTCGGTCGGGATAGCTCTGCTGCCGTAGTTGCGTGTCATGCTCTCCATGCCTCCTGCGATGCCTACATCTATTTGTCCAACTGCGATTGAATTGGCAATATTTGTTATGGCGCTTAGACCGGATGCGCATGCGCGGTTCGTTGTGGAGAAGGATGTTGTGGTGGGAATGCCGACGTGGTTCGCCGCCATGCGACCAGCTTTTGAGCCACCGAGCTCAGCGAGGACGGTGCCGATGCATATATCGTCTATCTTGGCCGGGTCGAGGTTGGGAAACTTGGAGATTGTGGCTTTGAGAACCTATAGACGCGGTCAATCAGCGTGTGGTGACGGAGAGTTGTACAGAACGAACGTACAGCACCAAGGAGTTCATGGTCGTAGGCGTCTCGCAGCCCACCCTTCTTTGCCCGCGTCACCGGTGTCCGAAGGGCGGACAGAAAGACGACATCGTTTGGGTTCTTCTGCAGGACGTTCTTGAGGCCTTTCTGGATGAAGCCTGCCATTGTGTGGATGTGTGGTGTGGATGCAACGCTAAAGACAGGAAATGATATGTTAGGATGTCGGCAGAGAAGAACAAAAGAATTGAAGAAGTCTCAAAGACAAGAAGTTTTGGCGGCGTAATGCCATGGTTGTGGTAAGCTAAGCTCCAGATTCCGATGCTCGTGGTTCGGCAAGTGACCGCGGGGCGAGGGCTACGGCTAAGCACTCATCCCGGGCGGATAAAGCACGGAAAAGTTTCGGAAACACAGTCTCGCGGATGTCCTCGATTAGTTGAGCCGGAAACGCTGCATGGAACTCAAGTTGACTTTCAACTGTGATTCTTCGGTTGTTCTAACGTGCAAATACAATTACTTGCCTCATGCCACAAACCACCGCTGCTATCGTACTGGTACGCACATAGCTCGCTGGTTCCAACTCCAAGGCCAATGCGCCCACCGCTTTTGTTACCGCAGTATTGTCCCCTGCCACCAATGCCCAGGACTTGAAACGACCCGCGCAAATGCTGCCTCAACGATCGTGTTCGGAGTTTATGCGGCGGAGTAGACAAGGCGGAAGATGTCGTTGAAGACGTACCAGTTCTCCTGGCCGTTGGCGCCGATCTCCTTGCGAAGCTGGAAGGATTGGGTGAACCCCATCGGTCGGTCGGAGCCCTCAACCTGCAAGTATGTGAGCTCCAGTCTTGTATGCACACTCGGGTAGCATTACTAGAAGTGCGCCGGTCACCAAGACGAGAACGCCTTCCTCGCCAACAGGCTGCGTGTCGATGGTGTCGGTTCGGTGCTGTATCTGCTGGAATGGGAGGTTCTACGAGTGTAAGTGCAACGTTACTTTAAAGCCAGAGAGCCCATATTACCTGAAGTTTCTCTACAATAGCCGCAGTGCCCAAAGTGCCTTGCGCCTCAAAAGTGAGCATCGACTGGTCGCGCTGCAAAGTACGTGTGAGTCTATGCTGCCTCGAGTTTTGTCATGTCACGTACGTAAAGCCCAGCGAGGCCAGCCCGGTTGGAGTCGAATGTCGCATAGTAGAACTGGACGAACTCCTCTGATTGTAAATGTCAGCCGCTGCCTGACAGTTGCCATGATACATAGGGGATTATAGAGTGCGCTCGGCTCGGGGAGATGGAGGACATACTGCCAACTGTTTCGTAGGCTGTTGGGCCAGTCAGTCGCGGCGCGCATACAGAAGAGGGGCAAGTGTAATTCAAACATACACATCTTGAATATAGAGTGGCCGAGTTACAGTGAGATCGAGGCGGAATATGACTTGAAGCGCACGAAGGCGTGTAAATTAAGCTGGGCTATGGCGTCGTGCAGCGGTCCAAGTATCGTGTTGCTGGGTGCGTTCGATGGGCTCCGTTGGTGGGGCAGCTGCGACCAACAGTGGCCCGACGTTTTCCCGAGCTTGGGCCTACCAGTTTTCTTTTCGCGATCCCAGCTTTCTTCTTCCCTCCATCCTCCAACGCGCGACCTACACGCAGCGTCCGAAACGATACAGCATGCTGTAGACGCACGTTAGGTCAACGCAGGAGTCATAAGCATCGGTAAGTCACGACCATCTTTCTTTCTCTTCGTATTATGATGATCAAACAACGATAACTTCCGAGTCCATCAGGACGGTGAAGTCCAAAAAATTTCAAGCTCAACAGGCTGATTGCGCTCATCTACATCTATGTGTTCTAAATATGGCTACAACAGCTACTGACATATCCAAGCATAGGCCCGACCAGCTCCATGTGCACGCCTCGTCGTGATCCGCGACGCGTAGATAGTTTCAATAGCTCAATGCAACGCTTCGATGCTGTTCACAGCCGACGTACCTTCCTAGTCGATCGACATCCTATCTCTACACACATGCATAGCCTACAAGCCCTTCTTCTGGAATGACTTGACCGACTCGACTATCGACTGCTCCAGAGTCTTGTACTTCAAACCCAGAATGTCAATTGAGCGCTTGTTGTTGTATCCATAGAGACCCTTGTCGGGTGTGCCTTCAGGGTAGTCGCCGCCAGGTGTCGAGTCGCTCGGCAGGTCCTTGAACTCTGGGAAGTTCTTCTTGATGATCTGGCAAATCTCCTTATTCGAGAAGTAACCGGCTGTTGTGAAAAAGCGCTTGTTGGCGGCATCAGGCTTCTCGAATGCTGCTACGTGTGCTTCCGCGACGTCGCGCACGTCTACCCAAAAGTGCACACCGCTTGGTGGAATCTCGTCCTTGAATTTGCCTTGCGCTGCGCTCAGAATGCGCTGGTTCGATGTGTTCATGTTCTCCAGGCTATCGAGTGCGTGCACCTACAGACTGATTAGCAGTCCGTCTGTCCAACCGCGTCGATTTACTTACAATTGGGCCGAAGACCATGGGTGGATTGATGGTCGAGAGTGTGAAGTTTGGCTTCTCCTTCTCAATGAAGTCCCAAGCCGCCTTTTCTGCGAACGTCTTGCTGGCCCTGTAGCCCAACATGGGATTCTCTGTGGCCTCTTGCGATGTGATGGGGTTCCAGTCTTCTTCCGAGTAGGTGTGTCCTGGCCAGAAACCTTTGCTAGCATTGATTATGGATGCGAAAGACGACGTAATGACGACATGCTTGACTGAAGGCGCGCTCTTCTTGATTGCCTTCAAGATGCCAGTCGTTCCGATCACAGCCGGGTCGAGAAGGTCCTGCCATGTTTAGCAAGTATTCTTTACTCTGAAGATGGCACTCACTTTCTGAACGTCAGTGACGTTGAAGTGGAACGGGCTGGCAGTGTGCAAAACAGCCTCAAACGGAGGGTCGGATACGACGGCCTTCTCGAAGGCATCGGGCTGAGCAATATCCGGAACAATTGCAAAGTCCAATTTGCCTTTTTCGACATAGTCCTTGTACGACGCCTTGATCTTGTCGGCCTTTTCTTGTGTCCGGACCGTCGTCACGACTGAGTGTCCATGTTCAAGCAGAATGTCAAGTGTGTGGGCAGCGATGAAGCCACTGCCTCCGGTGAGTAGTACGCGTGTCATTTCGTGATGGTAGATGTGGTTGTTGTCGTTGATCGAGGGAAGTAAAAAAATGGTTCTCGTCAAAATGTCTTAACGATGGGATGGCGACATCATTTGTACCTTCACGTAGCGCGGGGTAGCTATTTCCGAGCTTCGGCATTGCGTCTTCTGGCCGCGGATAACTCCCGTTGCTATCATCGCTTACAAAATCTTCTTGCAGTACAGCGTTATGTCCGTCATTGCCACCATTCATCGCAGCCAATATGACATCATACATCAATGCTGAACTTCAGGAGCGTCGAGCTTTGATTTCTTTGCGCGTCCTGTGCGGGGATCTATGTCTGTGTGGGTTTGCTGGAACAACTGCTGGTTCGCCGCGTCTGGGGTCTTTTTATTCTTGCTAAAAGGATTGTGGAGCTCGAGGAATATCCCGCAGCAGAGCCAGAGCTTCATTGTGGTTTCGTTCGCGGACGGTGGTGACCGTCAAAGACCCACTGCCTGTTTTCGAAAGCTCCGTCGGTAGACCCGAAGGTAAGGAAGATGTCGGATCTGCGCTTGATGTTGCCGGAAGGTTTTGAAATTGTTCAAGTGTTGTCAGATTCGTCGCGTACCTACCTGCGCATCCGCAACAGCGATGACGCTAAGCAGGGTCACACGTCCTTACCAGCATGGCCCCACCATAGCTCAAGCTGCAGCCCACTTGGCCCTACGCCACCCTGTCATTCCTCTCCAATCCCATCGCGCTACAGACAATTACCATCGTTTACCCGAGAGCGGGCACCTGAGAATGGGTAAAATCCAGGGTCTCTCTAGGATCCATAGCATCCAATTCAGGTGTAATTGCGGGGCAGGACACAAGATGAGGGGCATCTTTTTCGGAGAGCGAGATCTGAATTTCTTTCTAAAGACTCCGTTTTTTTCACGATTCTTTCTTCTTGTACACACATTCGAAAATGACTTCACTTAAGCGAAGCCCCCCATTCCGTGCTGAGCACGTCGGTTCACTACTTCGACCTCAGGAGCTCGTCCAGAAGCGCTACGATGTCGCTTCAGGAAAAGCGAAGCCCGAGGAGCTCGTTCCTCTTGAGGACAAGACCGTCGCGGAGGTCGTCAAGATGCAGCAGGACTGCGGACTGAAGGTTGTGTCCAGCGGCGAGTACACAAGGTAAGTGCCAGCATTGTGCGACCAACACCAGACTGCATCGACCAACCATGCACAGGCATATGTTCTGGGGCACATTCTTCGAGACGCTCCATGGCATGAAGGAACTCCAACTCGGTGTCCTCAAGGGCTACGACCAAGATATCTTCCGCCATTATGCACCTGACTACAAGTCCTTCATTGAGGCCAAGACGGTTCCCAATCATGTCACTGTCTGCGTCGATAAGATCAAGCATCCTGGGCAATCGAGCAATCAGCGCGAAGTCAACCTCATGAAGAAGCTTCTGCCTGAAAGCGAATGGAAGAACATCAAGATCACAATCATCTCGCCCTCGTGGTACCATTTCCGCTACATGAACGGAAGAAGCTTCCCAAAGGAGGTCTATGCGAACGACGAGGAGTATTTTGAGGACGTAGCGAAGGCGTATCAGGAGGAGCTGAAGATCCTGCACTCCCAGGGAATCAGGAACATCCAGATCGATGACCCTAACCTGGCATACTTCTGCTCGAAAGACATGCTGGAGGGCTGGGCCGCCGACAAGACGAACGACAAGACCGCCGACGAGATGCTTGACTCGTACATCAAGTTCTACAACAAGTGCTTCGAGCGCCCGTCGGACATGCATCTCGGCATTCATCTTTGCCGCGGTAACTACGTCGGCAGCAGGCATTTCTCCGAAGGCGCATACGACAACATTGCGAAGAAATTGTTCCAAGAGTTGAATGTGGATACCTACTACCTGGAATACGACACACCGCGTGCGGGTGGTTTCGAGCCTCTTGAGCACCTTCCAAAGAACAAGAACGTCGTGCTTGGCGTCATCACGTCGAAATTCCCCAAGCTTGAGGACAAGGACGAGATGATTGCGCGGGTGAACCAGGCTGCGGAATGGATCGCGAAGGGCACCGGTCAATCGAAAGAGGACGCCATCAAGCAGTGCTGCGTCAGCCCACAGTGCGGTTTCGCATCGCATGCTGAAGGCAACAGCTTGGGCTATGAGGACATGATCAAGAAGCTGAAGCTTGTGAGGAGCATCGCGGACACGGTCTGGCCGGGCGAACCTTAGATGCTGCTCGGATTTATGGAGAGGTGTACGGAGAAAACTACTGCGGGCTTGGCTTCAACCTGTTTAAGCGCAATGGGCGGCGTTAGTGAATGCTTGAGCGCCATATTCAACCTGGCGTTCACGAGATGATGATCGATTGTACGGATAACGAAGATGGCATTGTTCGGTATGCATCGCGAAATAGGCTAACAGGCTGTTGAACAACAAAATGTAAAATTCTTGCCATAGACCTACACTGTCACCGATACAAGCCTCAGATGTGGGACACAGATTTTTCGCGTGTTGCTCTTCAGTCCCATAATCACCCCATCCTCTACAGAGGAACCAGGACACTTCTAACGAGCTGCAACAAGACTAGCCCTTAGCCACAACCTCATGTTAAGACAAAAAGCCTGTTGTTGTACTACATTGCGTCATGGGTCATTTGTTCTCCGAGACTATCGAGTGTACTCTGAGAGTGGTGTGACCCCTCGTGATCTGACTCTGATTGCCGCGTCAAATGGTCCTAAGTGCAAGTGTAGCCGGGTGGTGATCGCTAAGTGCAGCTGGTCGCGATCCCTAACTTCGAAAGCGCAGCACATCAACACATCTCCTTAAAACTCATTCAAGCAGGCTGAGATCATATCAAAGAGCTCTCGGGGACTCTCTCTACCCATCACGGCTTTTTGCGACCAATTTGAACCACAGTGGTGGCATATAATTTCACTTGACTCAGTTCGGCAAGCGATGTTCGACCATGTTGATGAGGGCCCCGCCGGCGGCGCAGAGCCGCCCTCGAGTCCGCCCGGAATTCGCCACCAGCACTCCGTGGCCCCCGCTTCGCCCTTCACTTGGCTCGACTTTTGCTTGGCAATCGAAGAGCGTCCCTCACCACTCGCACGTGACCCTACGCTATTCTTGCCTTTGTAAGTCCGCATCTTACAGTCGTTACAGTTGTACCACAAAAATTCGCCCGCGTCTCAGACGGTTCATTCGTAACCCCCTCGTGACACGTGACAGGTATCTTCACACACCTGCATCTTGTAATGAAAATTACCTTGGTCCACAGGATGCTGTCACCGCCGAGCAGTGCGTTGACGCCGCTTCGCACGCCAATTACCATGGAATTGACAGCTTCGTCACAAACTTCGACTTCCATTATACCGATATATGCGCCGTCGACTTGGACCCTGGATTATCTTTCGCTGATCCGTTTCAACCCACTCTTGATGCGCCAGACCAACTCCTGTCTCAGCAACGGCAGCAATGCATCAATCTAAGCAATGCAGAGTCAGATGCCGGCTTGGAGCTACTGAGGCAATTTATTGACATTTCAGCTGCTGAGCCTAACCTTGCAACTCCACCGCCATCACCTCGGGTTGACCCCAATATTATGGGACAATCTTTTAAGACATCGTCCTTCGAAACAACCTTCCTCTTGGAGGACTTCAAAGGCCAGAGCCAGTGCGGCGTATACATTGATCCGAGCAGGATTGAAATCCAAGCTCAGCCTTGCGAGAGCCCGCTGGACGACATCGAAGGCATACTTTTCAGCAAAGCTCAGGACACCGGATCAGAGTCTGCTTGGACAGGGCTCTCCAAAACAAGACTGGACGCATCGAGTCATAATGATGATCTATTCGTACACATGGACGGGGCCCGTGACGAAGTAGGCGTTATCGTCTCGCCTCGACCAGCCAGAAAGGCTCGAGCAAGGACTCGAAATCCAATCTTGGAAGAGTGGCTGCTTGCCAACGCCGCATACCCGTATCCCGATGCGGACCAGTTATCGACTCTGGCTCAGATATCTGGCCGCTCGTTACGTCAGACTCGCAATGCTCTGAGTAATCTGAGAGCGCGGAAAAGACCAGGTAAGTAAAGTTGATCTTTTATAAACAGCCTTCTGACTTATAGACCAGATCTTTCGACTAATTCCACCTATGCTGGACTTACCGCCTACTCTGGCGACTCTAATGCCCCAAGAATGGCACACACCAGCGAGAACACGTCGCCAACCATCTCCACCGTCAATCATGCGACACCATATGGCATCGGTGCGTACCCATCGCCATTGTCAACTCTGAATGATGCCGATCAAGGCTTCAGACACGATTGCCTCGAAACCTTCGAACATAGTGCGCCCGATGAAAGCATGGATTGCAATGTAAGCACACGATGTGACGGAGTTTTGGCGCCTGCTACACTCACAAACGGAGGTATCACATTGCGTCGTAAAGGTAAACGCAGGCATGGTTCAAGATACGAGGCTTGTGACCTGAACCGGGATTCTTCTACACGCCATAACAAAGCGGAGCTCAAGTTTCTCACAACAGGGGCACCTCAATTTCACTGCACAGTGTGCCCCAAGTCATTCAAGAATGCATGGGGCTGGAGACGTCACGAGTATGGAACGCATGACTTCCATCCTGTCGAGTGGACATGCATGCTTCATGAGGCAATCAGGATCGGCATGGATTGCATCTTCTGCGCACAACCAGTCGACGACTATGATCACTTCGACCAGCACAACATCGTCTTTTGCAGCCAGCGCGATGCGGCGTCACGTACCTTCGCACTGGAGGATCGCCTCAAGCAACATGTTCAACAAATACACCTTTTGGAAGCGGATGAAACCCTTAAGAAAGGGTTTAAGCCTCCTGCTATATGGTCACGGACTGTCGAGGCGAAGAGGATTCATCCGGACTCGTTGTGGTGTGGGTTTTGTTGCATCAGCCTCCAGTCAACGACACTGCGGATGGACCACGTTGCGCAGCATTTTCGCGACGGGCTGAGCATGATAGATTGGAGCAGGAGAGCCATTGAAAATAGCAAGCATAGTGCTTCCGGTTTAGTACCTTGATAAGATGTGTTGTCGAGCGGACAGGTCGCTCGGATTCCACATATCTCATACAAACCTCGCTTCTGTCGCTGAAGTGTTCGTTCTGTATTGCTGTACATCTCTTTATTGCGTTCTTATGGTGGTTTCTTCATGTACTCTAGAGCTGGTCCGCAGAGCAAGGCGGACGATGTCGACCGAATTCAAACCCAAATCAGTCTAAGTCGTGTTTCGATGTTGCTTCGTCATTGATCTCTCGACCGCGTTCATGTCGCACGCTCGAAGACTATGCAATTGCTCAATTGAAGGTCGCGAGCCAGCAACTTCTTGTGTGGCTGTGCGCTAGTGTCAAGAAGGGCCGGAATACGACCGAATAATCCTCGGACCTTTGCTCGGCCCTACTATTTTGTTCGAACCTCCTTAAAACTCACTGGAGAGGGCTATGCGCCGTCAGAAAGCCCTCCAAAGATGCCCCTTCCTCAATCGCTCTTTTCCTACCACTTTTGCCGGTGTTTGTGAACCATTATTCATACGGACGCTCTTCGGCATGTACCACGGGTTGGTGCCTGAGGCACGTGCGCCACAATCTGAATCGAGCCTCTACTGCGCCAATCAGACAGCACCGCTAGGCCCACAGCCTTGCGGACCCTCAGTGTAAGTATTTGCCCCACACTACCAGATTTTTGCCCGTGCCTTTCCTTTGGATGAAAGCATTGTTCTCGAGACCTGACCTGAGACAGTAGAAGCTATATACCCACCTGCGAGGAGACTCATGATGCGCTGCTGTGTTTTCAGTCCGAAAATGAGCGCTTTAAGCATGTCGACGACGACCATCGTTCTGGCAGCATCGCGTCGCCCTATTCGATCTTGTGCTTTCCCGTCGCCCAGTTTACGGCTCCTCACTTAACCTTAGCTGCGTGTGAGGACTCTATATCACAGACACAAAGGTGCGAGGAACAGGGGGTTGTTCTCGTCTGCCCAAGGGACTTGGAGCTACAAGCCGCCAACGAGCATAGCCCAAAATCGCCTGCGACAGCCACCACACCTGTATCATCATATATTTCTCCGACATCAATTCACGCAGACTGGGAGGAGTTGGCACCCTACCGAGATTCCTGGTCCGCTCAAACTAGTAAGGCTACCGCCAGCGACGGACCCACGACGCATGAGCGCAAGCCCCGACAGCAGCGGAATGAAGCATTGAAACAATGGCTTCATTGTAACTTGGCTGTTCCGTATCCGACCGTGGAGAAAATGCAAGAGTTCGCTACTGTGGAGAACAAAACACTGCGTCAAGTCCAAGTAACTTTCAGTAACCTCAGAGCTCGTATGCGTCGATGTGAGTTGCGATTCTTGTCACACGCAGTACAAATCCTGACACATTTATAGCCCAATCTGAAGGAGATGCCCTTACGATGAGTCTGAATCCTGTGCCAGCTACAGAGGCACATATTGAAGACTACGAGAAATATGCACACGAATTCGACTGGAGTTTGCTGGATCTGGAGACTTATGGTCTTGAATGGTCCTCGCCTCCGTTCATATCCGCACAGAACCTAGAACTTCCAGTGATCGAACAAAACGCGTACCACAACGTTGCCACTCCATCATCTGCGCCATACAGTCACCATAGTAGCCCTTCGAGCCAGGGCTACACCACACCTTCGCCCCGGGATCTCACGAGAAAAGGTCGCAAAGGCAAGAAACGTTTTGCGGCTAGGACAGCACCGACGCTGGAGCAACACACCCAGCCTGTGACCACAGAGCAACCGTTAAGGCGTCCGACCAAACGTTTCTATTGCACTGCGTGCTCGAACGCTGGTCCGTTCAAGACATATTTTGATTGGAAACGACATGAGGAAGGCAAACATTGGTACATCGAAGCCAAGTATATTTGCATGCCAAGCAGCGAGTGGACTTGCGCCGGCAAGTGTGTCTTCTGCTCCCATGCTATCGACGACGATACCCATCACCTCCTCCACAATATTTCTGGCTGCTTGAAGAAGTGCGAAGCGGACCGCACGTTTGCAAGAAAAGATCTCTTCAAGCAGCACGTCAAGAACATGCATCTTGCAACTGCGGATAAGAGGGAACAGGAGGCTTTCCAGATACCTGATGCATGGGTTGAGGATGTTCAAAGTTTTGACGTCGACCCTGCCGCATTGTGGTGTGGATTTTGCCGGAAATCCTTTGGGCGTGTCGTGGATCGCATGAAACATGTCGCACAACACTTTCAGGATGGCTTCGATATCAACACCTGGGTACCGAGCAATTCGGAGTAGCGGTCCACTGATTCAAAATGTTTTTCCTCCGGGGAGCATCAAGTCTCACGAACAGCTTCGTTTGTCATGCGTTTTCAGCAAGCGGGTTTCTTTAGTACATTCAATACTTATGGATGAAAATATCTTTATGCTCTAGTTATAATAGGGATGTCTTACGCATATGCAATAACACAACGTCAGCGGAAACTGTTCTTCAACTTCAGAGACTTGCATTGCATCGCTACCTCTATCAGTCCTCGCGCATCGTTCTGAAACCAACCTACTCATCGACTCTAGCTCCAGTCTCAAGCCGTTCTTTCTGAATATCTAGGCGCTGGTTCCATGGGTCTATTGAGTAGAAGATTCGCGTTCCTCGCTACAGGAGCTTGAGCCATTAAAACTCAAGCACGGTACTTCTGGCCTGAATATACAACAGTCCAATAAACGGACAAGGGGCCTACATGACCTGAAGGCGAATGTCTTCTGTCACAGTCGTTCGGCACCGTTAAGACCGTCCTCGCACCCGCTAATGCCTTAGAAGGCACTCTAACCGGAGCCTCATCAATGCGCTCACGATTTAAGTTCAATTAGATCTCAATTGCGCTACTCAGCATGTCAGAATTTGGCGCGAGAGAAAGGGTGGCCGACAAATCGACGAGCTCACAGCCCCGCGCTTGCCCGATTTGGAAGCAACGCGCAATAATGACCACTCGCGGCGCATCGATCGTTCCAAAATGTGGGTAGTCAAATGGAAGCCTTACACTTTCTTATGCGATCAATCTGTGGTAATCCTGCAGATGGTGCATGTTGTCGGACGTCCTTATTCGGACCAAGGCTTACAACTGACGACGGGATTTGTCATCAGCCTTTCATGCGATATTCTTATAACCAATTCGCACTACGACTACCATAGAATGAACCAGCTCCAAAATACACCATTTCAGTCAAGTTTCCGTACAATTAGCACCAACAGTCATGGCACCCATTCGTGTCGGCATCATCGGCCTGAGCTCCGTTACTACCAACAAGTCGGCGAGCCCTGGAGATGGATGGGCGGCCAGGTATGTACAAGCAGTGATTTACTCGCCTTCCAGACATTCTCATATGCATCAGGAGACATTAGACTACTGGCTAATTCTACTTTCAGTGCTCATCTTCCATACCTCATCCAATCACCTCACTACGAAATCACCGCGCTCTGCAACTCGAGTGTAGAGTCCGCGGAAGCCGCCATAAAGCGCCATAAGCTTCCGCCTTCTACCAAGGCATACGGGAGCTCAGAAGATATCGCCAAAGATGCCAACGTCGACATCGTTGTTTGCTCAGTTCGGGTCGACCGCCACTATGCTCTGACGATGCCATCTCTCAAGGCAGGCAAAGCAGTTTTCGTCGAATGGCCGCTCGGTTCAAATCTTCAGCAAGCCGAAGAAATGCTCGCGGCCGCCAAGCAGAGCGGAAGTAAGACGATTGTTGGTCTGCAGTCCCGACCGAGCCCTTTCATCCAGAAAGTCAAGGAACTTGTCGAGACGAAGCATGTGGGTGAGCTTATCAGCTCGAACCTCGTATATGTCTCTGGTACAACGGCAGAGGTCGGGCCTCCGGGAATTGACTATTTGGTGTGCACCGTCACAGATATTCGTCGCGAGCTCATTTACTGACAATCGACAGATCAAGAAAAAGGTCGGCGGCAACTTCCTTACCATTCACTTTGGCCACCTCACCGACGCTGCTCTCTACGCGCTCGGCGGAATCAAAGAGCTCTCGGGCCAGCTTTCGACTCGCTGGCCTGAAATGAAGTATTTGAACTCAGATGGATCATTCAATAGCGTCGTCAAGCGCGAAACTCCAGACCATATCGCCCTCCAGGGCACGCTGAACGTGGCTGATGCACCTTTCAACGTCACTTTTCGCCAAGGCAAAGCCTTCCCCGATTCTCCGAAGTTAGTGTGGCACATTCTCGGGACCAAAGGTGAGATTCGTGTTACAGCCAATGCTCCCATTAGTCTTGCACTGGGTGGCGAGAAGATTGAGGTGTATGATCATGAGACAGATAAGGTCGAGGTGATTGATGTGGAGTATGGGGCGGCGGTGCGCGATCTATCATCGCCGTTTGCCAAAAACATCGGGGCGTTGTACGAATTGTATGCCACGGGTGGAAGTGTCGCGGACGGACTCGTGTCGTTCGAGGAGGCGGTGGGAATGCACAAGATTATAGATGGGATCGAGAAGAGCAGTGGTGGAAAGAAGTGGGAGGTGATCAAGGCCTGACTCAATGTAGTCTTACCTTGCTGAATCTCACATGAAGCAATGTGCAGGGACTGCGAGAAGTTCTCATGTTCCAGTCGGCATATCGTCAAAGTCTTCGTAGTTCGAAGTCTCGCGCATTATGATTGTAGGTCTTGGAAGCGTGTTACGACTCTCGAAATAGGAGTTTTATGGAACGCCTCAACCCTTTCATTCGTTCTCCTTCATGAGAAGTTTGTGTCTTAGCCAATGTCTCTAGCCAATGTCTCAGCCTAGTGTTCAGTCAACTTACAAGGACCCCCATATATATTGCACTCATTACATTCTCACTAAATACACAACTTTCGGACCAACAATACCAGAGATCCCTAATACGATGACGTCTACCGATTGGAAAGCCATTCCCGAATGGGAAATTACCGTCTTTCTTGCAGCTCTCACGACGCTCGATAACGAGACGGACATACGCCCTACGTGCGAAACATTGGACGATCTCATCAGAGATCATCTTCCCATACTCATGTCGCGCCTATGGGTCCTCAACATCAATTCGAAGGCACGTGCGAAGGTTGCAGATATTCTGCTACCAATTGCAGGCATTGAAGATAGTGGTGCGTATATTGATATAATTCATGTTCTTGATTTGACTTTTACAGACGACGAAGAAGCTAAGGATGAAAATATCAGGCTCGCCTGGAGTCGCGTACCGTATATGGAGATCAAGGCTGCGTGCGTAAAGATTTTGCTGGTTGCAGCACACCAGGATGAACGAACGTGGAAGAGATGTGAGCATTTGCTCAATTTCTGCGTTTGATAGATCAGCTAACACTTGCCGAAGTCATCAAAGACGGTATGCAATGTCCGGAGTGGCGTAGTAAGACTGCGAAGGATATCCTGGAAGATGTTAAGGAGAAAACGGAACCGGAACATCAAAACTGAAAGACCATTCGAATTATTGACGTCAGGACCTTAGATACCATCCAAAACGAGGGCCGATTGGCACACTTCCAAATTGCCCGCCTGTATTCACTGTGCTCTGAGACACGTAGTGCCAACGCGCTTTAGCAACGAAAAAGGTGGTCAACGTCAATTATTCGCACTTCGCACGTTAATAGCATTAAAATTAAGAAGCATATGAATATCGATTCGTAAGGGTAGAGTCATTTGATCTTGCTGAACCGGCTTCGACAGCTAGGCTCGATGGACCAACACCTGTATTTCTTGCCTCTCTGCTACAAGGATACCCGCACACAACACTAGCTACGAGGAGACATGTTTAAAATCTATATTTACAATTTCAATTCAAATCACTTTCGAGCGCACAGTAACATCAATCACAAAGAGCTAAACGTCTCGCCGGTGAATCGATATCGCGTTACTTCGTGGTCGGCCCTGTCGGAATCGTGGCCTCACGCTCAGCGCTTGGTCCTGTGCTCTAGTCCATTCATATTCTATAATGGTATTAGACTTGATTGGCCGAGCTTTGGGGACACTTGCCTGAGAATTCTTGAGCATAGGGTGCCACACCTTCGAACGGCGTGCTTCGGTTCAAAGCTCGTCCCGGTTCACCGCTCGAACTCCATACTGGTTCTCCGTCGTATGATACCCTTTCGCGTCCGCGCAGCGGCTTCCTAACTGAATCAGTGAAAGCCGCTATCCGTTCAATGCCATATCTAAGCCGTGGAGCTTCTGCGGGTTTTAGATATCGTCTGTATTTCTGGACTATCATCTTCGTGTTTTCACCCGCTTCAACCTCTCTCAGCAGCCTGGTATAGGCCCTCTCCCTGCCTTCGCCGTAGATAAGCGGCATAGATACGTCAAAGATTCCGAGCAGTGAGTATGCTGCATCCTCTTCGCGTTTTGTCTCTCGATGTCGTGCCCAAAGCAGCCGATCTTGCACTGAGAACCATTCCAATGGCGTATGTTCAAGCGCCAACAGCGATATTTTGGTGATGCTTTCGATCCACTCGGCGAGATAGTTCTTGTTGCCAAGATATATACTATCCGCGTCATAGAATTCAACGATGGCAGGGGCCAGAAGTTCTTGCAGAGTCCATCCTCGTGTGAACCATCTGCTGTTTTGGAAGCTTGTCTTCACAGACGCAGCCCCGTGCGCCTCAACGTCTGAGAGGAAGACAATACACACCTCAGCCCGCTGGTACCACCGGAACATAGAATTTATTGACTCCGAAAGTTCCTGGTCACTAAATCTGTTGATACAACACGTGTCGACCCAGAAGTACTTTAGTCCATGTGCATGGGCTTGTCGTGAACAGAATCGCAGTTTCGTATAGCCCGATTTATCAATGCCTTGCTTTTTAATAACATCTTGAAACGACACTTCGTCGTCATCTGAGCCCCACGTATGAGAGAGGATGGCATAAGGCGGAACATCCTTTCCGTAAAATTGGGCAAGGCTAAAACCGCCCAGACCGTCGTCGTGAAGCAGGCGCATGGACTCTGTGTGAGGTTGGTATTGGCACAGTGATGATCAAGAGGATTCGAGCATCTGTTAGTATGAGAATCGTCTCTCAGAGCTATGGTAGTGAGAAATATCGGGAGAAAGATTGGGTGCGTGCCAGGCGTGCAGGGTGGCGTGGTGGGGCAAGCAGCCACGGGGCTGACATCTGCCCAACACGACACCTCCATGTATTTTCATCTCATCGCTACACGGCGATTGGATGGACGATCACTCACTCGATTCTTGAGGGTTCCCTTCGAATCAAGTCCGCAGCCTGGATGTTACTATCTACCACAGCTAGCCAATCCTGGAACGCTGCCAAGATCAAGCCCGTAAGCATCAGCCTCTATGTACGCGCTGAGCCTTGCCAGGTATGCCCCAGCCTTCTTCAATCTCTTAATGCTGCTTCTTAGCCGGTCGCTAGGCCCCCTATCTATCTTTCTTTGTCAATCGCGCTTTTGATCAACAGATTGCCAGGATTAAATACTTTCCCACGATATGTCCGATCCGGAAAGCTTACACTGTAGGTTGGATATGCGCTGTCGGAGTCGAGTTCGTGGCTGCGCAAGCGTTCTTAGATGCCGAACACGACAGTCCGGACTATGTCTCAGTCAACGATAACAATAATTATGCCTTGGGCAGGATTGGAAAACACAACGTTGTTATTGCTACGCTACCAGACGGAGAGTATGGCATGGCATCTGCAGCGACAGTCGCAACCAGCTTGCTGCATAGTTTTCCGAATGTTAGAGTTGGCCTAATGGTTGGCATTGGCGGCGGAGCACCCAGCGCAAAACACGATATCCGATTAGGAGATGTCGTTGTCAGCGCTTCAGGAAACGGCAAGAGCGGTGTCTTCCAGTACGATTACGGCAAAACCATCCAGAATCAAAATTTCAAGACCTCTGGATTTCTCAACCAGCCACCTATGGTTCTGCGCACGGCTATATCTGGCTTGAAGGCGCAACATGAGCTCAAAGGCCATCGCATTGCGCAGACTATTGAGGAAGTCCTGGTCAGTATCCCTAGGCTCCGTACCAAGTACGCAAAACCAAGCAGCGACTCTGATAAGCTGTATGCATCCACCGTTGTACACCCTGCGAGCTCCGAAAAAGCCTGTGGCGTCGTATGTGGTGACTCTGTCGAAGATTTGGTTCCGCGAGAAAGCCGAGATGATGAACATAACCCTGTGATTCATTACGGTCTGATCGCTTCGGCAAATCAATTGATGAAAGACGCTGTCATTCGAGATAAGCTTGCAAGCGAGGATGGCGTGCTTTGCTTTGAGATGGAAGCTGCAGGGCTTATGAATCATTTATCCTGTCTCGTCATACGCGGAATCTGCGACTACTCCGATTCTCATAAGAACAAAGATTGGCAGGGCTACGCAGCAATGGTGGCAGCTGCATACGTAAAGGAACTACTTGGTCGTATCCTACCTAACAAGATTGAAGCAGAGCAAAAGCTCAGTAACCTTCTTTCCACTGGTTAGTTTCATCCACGAATTCGAGATGATCTGCTAACAATCAGTAAGTCCATGAAACCGTGCAGAAAGTGAGCGAGGATGTCTAAAGTCTCCATGTACAGCAAAGACACAATCAGGTCTACGAATGGTTGTCGGGCCCAGACCCATCAACTGATCATCACAAAGCTCTGCAGCACCGCCAAGATGGCACCGGGCAGTGGCTCCTCGAGAGTCCTCAATTTGAGGCTTGGAAGCATGAAGACGCCTCGCGACTCTGGTTAAACGGCATACCAGGATGTGGAAAGACCATCCTAAGCTGCACAATAATCGAGCATCTGCGGCATCACTGTAAAGCCAACACCACAACGGGGTTGGCTTATTTCTACTTCGACTTCCGCGATATCCAAAAACAAAAGTCAGAATCTATGCTGCGCTCTTGGCTCAGACAGTTGTTTCAGCAGTTGATAGCAGTCCCACCGACTCTCAATGCGTTGATGTCATCCTTCGCCGATCCGCGCTCGCAACCATCAACGCCCGAACTCCTAGAGATGCTTCGGCAAATAATTGCAGAATTCCAAGATGTTTACATTATTTTAGACGCTCTTGAAGAATGCAAACAACGCAAAAATTTCTTAGAAGTGTTGGCAAATGTGTACAGTTGGCAAACCCGACGTCCCCATCTGCTTGTCACTAGTCGCAAGGAAAGAGACATTGAGGATATCCTGGCACGCTTCATCAACAAAGAAAATACCATTTCTCTTCAAAATGAGGAGGTTGATAGAGATATACAGTGCTATGTGCAGCACAGGCTGTCTGACGATCCCAGTCTGGCTAAGTGGCGAAAAGATTCATCGACAGCGAAACAAATTGAGTCTGCTCTAATGAGCGGGGCTCGTGGTATGTACGTACAAGCACACTCAATCTAAAGGAAGACTGTTTATAATGTCATCAGGTTCCGCTGGGCTGCGTGTCAGCTTGACTTTATAGGTGAATGTCGCAATCGGGCAATGCTACGAGATGCTCTTGCCACATTACCGCCGACGCTAGACGAAACGTATGACCGTATACTTTGTACAATCAGTAACCAAGACTCCTCCTATGCTGTGCGAATTCTGCAGTGGTTAGCATGTTCTGAACGCCCGCTATCCGTTGAGGAGCTCGCCGAAATTGCTGCCATTGACAGTGCGCGAGATCCAGCCTTCGAAAGTGATGAAGTTCTGGAGGATCCACTCGACACTCTGAACATTTGTTCCAGTCTGGTTACCATAACCACCAGAACGGGAGACAATACAAGTCAAGCCGAGCGTTCGAAAAAAAGACCGGGAGACCTCATCATCGCTTTAGCCCATTATTCCGTTCAGGAGTACTTGGTTTCAAACAGGATCAGGCAAGGACCTGCACGTCGGTACTGGATGGAAGAGAGCCTGTGCCATGAAATGATAACAAGAAGCTGTTTAAAGTACTTCATGGAAATACATGTAGCAGGCTGGTCCTCAGGTGACAGGCGGGCTCTCGCAAGCTACTCGGCACAACACTGGACGACTCATCTTCAGAAACCTGGCGTCAGAACTGATATGCTGAACGAGCTCGCGATGAAACTACTCTCCATTGATAATGCTGCCTATTTCGCCTGGTTGGATTTTTGCGACCCGGATTTCACCTGTGAATGGCCAGATATGAGTGTCAACTACATGGTAGCCTGTCCTTTATACTGCGCGGCCTCTCTTGGATTGACTACGGTGGTCCAGGCATTACTAGAAGCCGGCGCTGATGTCGATGGTGATCTTCCAGGAAGATGGAAATCCCCACTACACGCTGCTGTGATTGAGGGTCACATGAAGGTTACGGAGATCTTACTCGACGCCAATGCAGCCATGGATTACGACGCAGGGTACAACGGCACGCCTCTTTACGCTGCAATAGAGAATGGCCATGAGCAAATCGCTGTGATGCTGCTAGAGCGTGGGGCCGATGTGAACATGACAGGGGGTGCTGCAATAGAAAAGGATGTTGCTGAGACAGCTGTGAGGCTGCTAGAGTGTGGGGCCAGCGTTGATTTGGCAAGGGGCGCCGCTCGTTACGCAAATCCTCTTTCAATTGCCTGGGTGAGATCCAAGCCGCTTTTTGAGATGCTCCTCAATTATGGAGCAGACATATCTACTCTGGTGAAGAAGGACATGGACTCGGAGGGACTTTTGATTTCTTCTAGTAGGAACAGGTCTGGTCCGTGGATTTTATCAGCAACAATTCATGGACGACTTGAGCTCCTCAGAGCGTTACTCAATCATGCCGCACATTTGGAGTACTACGAGGGAGATGGCCGCACGAGCCTCTGGTATGCGGCAAAAACTGGACAGCTGGCTATATCAAAATTGCTTCTGGTCAAGGGAGCGGATCCTGACGTCACGGACTACACTGGCTGGTGTGCACTGAGCTCCGCAGCCTGGGGCGGGCATCTGGAAGTCGCGAGGACCTTGCTGGATGCTGGAGCGGACATCAATATGGGTGGAAACCCTGGGCTGAGACCGCTCCATGCGGCGATTGGCGTGCTTCAACTTCAAGCGATTCCACTGCGGGCGGAACTGGCTACACACCAGCTTGATGTTGCCAGGCTGTTACTTGAACACGCTCCTGATATCATGAGTCACAACGTCTTCGGCGAGACACCCTTACAGCACACTGTGAAGGGAAACTGGCCTGACATGGTTGAGCTACTGCTCGAGAAAGGGGCTTACGCAGCTGCAAACGGCCTCGACCCTCTGTACGGAACCATTGCCAACTTACTTGCGTTTTATGGCTACGCCGATGTCCTCCACGCCATTGTTCAGCACGAAAGCGCTGATCTGCGCCAGGTCAACTTTCACGGCCGGTCTACTATCGAGTATGCCGCGTTAGGAGGACATTGGCAGACATTTCAATACTTAACTGACCATGGCCTCACGCTATCTGCGTCGACCATGGCACTCCAACAACCGATTGACCTCGCTGCCTCGGGAGGCTGTCTAGATATAGTGAGGCTGGTGTTGAGAGACAAGTATTCGCTCGTTGATCGACCAAATCACTGGACCTCGCTTCATTGGGCATGCAGAGCGGGCAAGGGCAATGTTGTGGACTTCCTCATCAGCGAGGGCTTTAAAAGCAAATCAGTGAGATTAGCAGGCAACAAACTTCCTAAATTGTGGGGTCCCGAATCATATCAACCATGGCGCTTTCCGAGGAGTAATCACCAAAGCTACTGGGGAACACCGGGAGGTCATCTACTGGCCGTTGATGTTTTGGACGCGCAAACCGATTGGACGCCACTTGCTATCGCAATTTTCCACGGGAATGCGAAGATGATTGAGGACTTGACTAAGGAGTCTCAAGCTGCACTAGGTGCTAATGAAGAGGATGTCAGGGCTGGTTATGAGTAAGGCTCACTCCACCATCACGCATCCTGCGACGGGTGCCACCACGTAAGTGTCCCCTCGTTGCAGAACATACCGACGCTAAAACCACTAGGCTATCTACGGCCCGCGCTTTCACTGTCATGACTGCGATAACTTCGATTACTGCTTCATGTGTAGACCGTTCTATTGGCATCTTCACCCAGGTCACGAGTGGGAACGCATCGAGTCATAGCCTGGAGACTCGAGAGACTTCGCTACGTAGCGAGGAGAGCACTCACAAAGTGTATGCAGCGTCTTCTTGTCGCTTGGACTTTTAGTTCCTTACCGACGACAGCCAGTATTCGTGTTTCGAATCCGGCCTCTCAGTGCTGCCCCATACGTCCTCTTCACGGGCTCGATCGAGTCAGGGAGTAGCCATCTGTCTCCAAAATCGCGACAATTGACGTGGTAACAAAGAAACTGTAATATCTATCCTGGGTGAGCTATTTGCTGCCTACAGCACGAAGGGATATTATGTTTCCTTGCCCAACATCTCTGCCTTCTCTCTGTCGACTCCATACTTCAAAAACCCTGCCTGCAATTCCAAGCTTCCCTCCTCGCACAATACCCAGTCCTCCTTACCCATTCTTGTCTTCAAGTCATCGTTGATCTTCCCAACTAGCTCTACGAGATCCATTCTCGCTTTGGTTGATTCAAAGAACGAGTTGCCTACAAATCGCCCCAATGTAATGTGCGCAGACGGCGCAGTGTAGCACATATCGAACTTCTGCCCACTCTCGAGCGCTAGTGCGTGCATATCAGCTCTCAAGTGGTGATATGTGTAGTCCTGCTCACTCGACGGTAGAAAGGTCAATGCTATACCCATAACATCGACGGAGAGGAGCGGTGAGACCAAGCGTGGTTTGCTTGGCAGCGTGGCTATCATATTGAGCATTTTTTGCAAGCGTGCTGGCCCGACTGCGGAGGCTACAGAATGAAGATAGTCCAGCGAGTGTCGGTGTGCCAGTTCGAGCATGGCAATGTGTAGGTGTGCTGCCGGCATAGAGTAGAAATCCTGGCCTACTAAGGTGGCGATTTGGGCTTGGATAGCCTGGACTGTGGATAGTACAGAGTGCGACGGTCGGGCTGAAATTCCCAGACAGTTGACGTCAAGCTTGCTCAAGTCCTCTGTCGATGGTTCCCCTGGCCGTTGTTGGTTCTCGCACCGCCGTAGATGAGCAAGAAGCACCTGGTCTGAGGTCACGGGGTTGTGGTCTGATGTGAATGTCGCCAAGCTTCTTGCTAGATATGCGTCCCGGTGTGATGAATAAGCCTCTGCCACTTGTTGTGGCCCATAGCAGTCAGGGTGGTTGAGAAGCTCTTGGTACCAATTTCGGTGGGAAGGGGGTCCGGCCGTCAAGGCTGGGAATGCGAAGAGCGGCATTGATACTGTGATTGGGTTCTACAAAATTGGGTTTGAAGGTGGCTTTGGTGGGTTGAGGGAGCCGTGTAACATTAATGAAGCGGAATTGTGTTGCGAGGCTTGCAGCATGAATGGATGCCTGCGCCACCCCCTCACGCCAAGGTTTCTACTGTTTCCAACTCATAATGCCTGCTACTACACGAAGCAGTGAAGATGAGCATGTGCTCGTGCGCAAAGAGAAACAAGAGCATAGGCACGCCACAAGCTTATCAAGATAATCCTCTGCGGTGAGAAAGTATGCTTTACATCAAGCAAGTCATAACAAAATGACTTGGTTTTACGTACAAGATGGTACAAGCCTGGTCACTGCAGGGTGGGAGAGGGCGCCAACTGATATGCTTGGCCATAATTGTTACGAGTCAGCGTTGTAATGTGGAATTACACATACTCCCTTGAGACTTTGCGTGATATGAGTTGCTATGAATACTTTGGAAGCCATATACAACCCAACAGATGCGAAGCCAAACAAAAGCAGTACGTACATTTGAAGTTTTTAACCAAACGTCACTTGAAGATGGCTCTTGCAAGACTAGCCATAATAGCAGAACTACCTCAATAGGGCTACCGAAACTCAAGGGCTTTCTCCTCGAGCTGTCCTTTCCGCCACTCCTCAATCGCCTCACCGCTCATCAGTCCGTAAATATAAGTTTCGCCAACGAACAAGAAATTGCTACCGTCTTGTCGAATTATGTACGGCACACCTCCTCCAAAGATGACAGCGACTAGATCTCCAGGCCGAGTACCCAACGGGCCAATACCAACACGACCATTTGCCGTAACTACAAACGATCTGTTGTGGCAGAAGTTTCTGGCCAAAGATAAGTACGAAGCCTGATCCCCGCCGTTCGAGACTGTTTTCAGGGCCTCTAACATCTCCTGATTGCCGCTCTGGGAAACGGTCTCTTTTGCTTCTAGTATATCTATCGTAAGAATGTTGAGCAGATAGGCTGCCCCGTCTGCCTGAATTTGCTCTGCCGATCTGCCACTGAGGCGGTGCTGTTCCGCAGTGCTGGCCTTGATGAAAGAGACTATCCGTTCCGAAGCTTTTGTCTTCCAAGGAGATTGTACGGCCACTTTCCAAGCCGTCAATATCGATTCTTGCTCCGTTACCTGACTCTCTTCATTGAAAGGAATTGCGCTAACGATAGAGTCAGCTGACAGTCCGTTCAGTCGAAGTACAGATTCATGACAAGATTCCAAGACCGTTGCGGGCAGGCCAGCTGAAGCATCAGAATGCTCTGGAAATCCCAACC